>PVIC010027146.1:0-24066 GCA_004025085.1 Thryonomys swinderianus
TCTACTTTTAGAACAGCGAAATTACTCTATGCTGTTGGACAGTAGAAAGGCGTTTACACTCACAGCCTGCCAACATCTTCGCTGTGTATTTTTGACCTGGTTACATGGTGAATTTCCATTTGTGAAAATTTGTCCACATGTCCATTATGGTGTCTTTCTGAACTTTTTCAATTTTTATCTTTTATCAGTCCATGTGGGCAGGAGATGATGGTTACATCTCTTGTATGCATTGGTGGGTGTATATAACGCATCTCATTCCTTTTTCCATCTCTTTTCCTTTCCTTTCTCCCCTTTACCTCCATCTCTTGGTGCTCTTACCTTTTCTGAAAGATCCATCATCTCCCTGCTTCCTACTCTCTTTTATTTTGCTCTGTTTATCATCTGAGATTCTCATATAAATGAAACTATGTGATATTTAAGTGTGTGTGTCTGATTTATTTCACTTAACATCATGGTCTCAAAAGTGCATCCATTTTTCTACATTTTTCTTCAAGTTTATCTTCCTTGTGGCAAAGTCATACTCCATGGTCTAGAAAGACCATATTTTCTTTAACCATTCACCTGTTGATGGGTACTTAGGTCACTTTCAAGGTTTAGCTGTTACAAACTGGGCTACTATAAACTTGGGTGTAACATGGATGGCTGCAATATGACATATTGAACTCTTCTGGGAAGATACCTGGAAGAGGAATACCTGGGCCAAATGAAATCTCTAATTTTAATCTTTTGTGGAACTCCCACACTGATTTCCATGTGCCTGTGCTAGTTTAGAATCTCACTGACTATGCAGGAGGGCTCTTTTTCCTTCCCATCCTCACCAAGATATGCTATTTCTCAATGATGGCCATTCCTTCTGGAGTAAGTGCAGCTCTTCTGAATTTAAAACTGTCATGCTTGTGGGGCTGCTGTATGGTTTGACTTTGGCTCTGGGCAAATCTGTCTACGTTAATGAGTGGGGATGAACATGCACATGCACAGACAGAAACACACAATGCTGTGGAAATCAGAGCGAGGTCAGCACACTGTGCCAGAGGGAGGAGTAGTGCACTCTTCTGCACTTTGTGAGACTGACGAGAAGAGCCGAATGTGGTGTGTACCTCCTCATGCATGCGAAACAACCCAGAGAAAGGAGTACACGTCCAGAACAGAGCCCAGAGACTTGCCCTCAGGACAAAATATTATCTTTTCCTGGAACAGAGGAAGACCTGGTTAAGAGAAGATGGCCAGGAAAAGTACCAGAAGAAAAATCAATGGTGTTTTCAGGATTTGAGTCCTCTCAATTGAGGAGCATCTAATGATTCAGTCCCCCTCTTCCTGGAGCAGGCTGGGTGCCTTACAAAAGGAGATCTCCTTTAGATACCAACTTCTGTGGCCAAAGAAGTTCTGCTTTCAAAGCTCTCCTGTGTCTGCTCTTTCCTCAAAATAATCATTATGTTGCCAGGCGTGGTGGCTCATGACTGTAATCCCAGCACTCGGGAGGCAGAGACAGGAGGATTGCTGAGTTCAAGGCTTGCCTGGGCTACATAGTGAGCTGAGGGCCAGCCTGAACTACAAAGTGAGACCCTGTCTCAAAAAAAAAAATAATCGTTATGCCAAAGAGCGTCCCTTGGTATGGCTCAAAGAGCCAGGCCATCATCCTCACCAAGCCCTGGGCTGTAACAATAAACCATAGTCATACCAGCTGTTATCACAGGGAGAACAATATGAGATTTCTCTCATGTATTTCTTACAATAGCATTTGAGCTTATCATTATCTAAAACAAACTATAAGTGTGTGATGCACCCTGAAATTGTCTTGAGGAGGTATACATTTTGACGTTGGCCGTGGTAACATCACTGAGAAGCTGGGACTGGGTTGAGAGAGAGAAGCTGCCTCTTCTGTATTGGCCAGAAAAGCTGAAATAGAGATCTATTTATACATTACTTTTGTGTATTTGCAAAAATAATTCCATTATCCCTTTTCACTCCTGAGTCAGTTTCCTGACACCCCCCCAGTCCAGCTGAGATTTTAGACATGCTTTGTACCCATTTTTTTAACCATCTAATCTCTTCTTTCCCTTCTTTTCTTTTCCCTACATTCTGTCCTTATATATTCCGTAGAGTAGACTTTTGCCTGAGGAACATGTGGTAAAATTTTTTCTCAGATTGTAAGAAGATATAATAATTCAAAACATCCCAATATTGGGCTGGAGATTTAGCTCAGTGGTTCCAGCACCAGCCTCGCAAGCGCAAGGCCCTGAGTTCGATCCTGGTGACCACATACAATGTTGGGCGTGGTGATTCACGTCCACCAGCAATCAATACCACACACCACAGTGCCAGGCATGGTGGCTCATGCCTGTAATCCCAGCACTTGGGAGGCAGAGGCAGGAGGATTGCTGAGTTTGAGGCTTGCCTGGGCTACACAGTGAACTCTGGGCCAGCCTGAACTACAAAGCGAGACCATGTCTCAAAAAAAACCCAGTAATGGGCCGGAGGGTTAGCTCAGTGGTTCTGGCGCCTGCCTTGCAAGCGCAAGGACCTGAGTTCGATCCCCGGTTACCACGTATAATGCTGGGCGTGGTGGCTCACGCCTGTAATCCCAGCACTCGGGAGGCAGAGACAGGAGGATTGCTGAGTGCGCGGCGGCTTGCCTGGGCACCATAGTGAGCTCAGGGCCAGCCTGAACTACAAAGCGAGACCCTGTCTCCAAAAAAGCAAAAAAAACAACAACAACAACAACAACAAAAAAAAAGCAAAAAAACCTCAGTATCAATCAGTGAAATTGAAAAGGTAATTAAAAACATACCAACAAAGGGCCTGAGATTTAGCTCAGTGGTTCCAGCACCTGCTTTGCAAGCACAAGGCCCTGAGTTCGATCCTGGTAACCACATACAACGCTGGGTGTGTAGACTCACACCCACCAGCAATCAATACCACATAACACAGTGCTGGGCGTGGTGGCTCACGCCTGTAATCCCAGCACTTGGGAGGCAGAGACAGGAGGATTGCTGAGTTCGAGGTTTGCCTGGGCTACATAGTGAGCTCAGGGCCAGCCTGAACTACAAAGTGAGACCCTGTCTCAAAACAAATAAAAAAAAAAACATACCAACAAAGAAAAGTCCTAGTCCTGACGGCTTCACTGCTGAATTCTATAAGACCTTTAGAGAGGAGCTAATGCCACTACTTCTCAAACTCTGTAATAAAGTTTAAAGAGACGCAAGACTCCTAAATTCATTCTTCAAAGCAACTATTACCTTAATTCCCAAAGCAGAGAAAGTCCCAACCAAGAAAGAGAACTTCAGACCAATATTTCTAAGGAATATAGATGCAAAAGTCTTCAATAAAATACTGGCAAACAGAATACAGAGGATCATCAGGAAGATCATACACATGACCGAATTGGATTCATCCCAGGCATGCAAGGATGGTTCAACATGCATAAATCAATAAATGTAATTTACTATATTAACAGAGTCAAGGACAAAAACCATATGATCACCTCAACAGATGAAGAAAAAGTGTCAACACAATCCAACATGCATCCATGATGAAAACCCTACCAAAAATTGGAATAGAAAGTTTTTATCTCAACCTGATAAAAGATATTTAGGAGCCAGGCATGGTGGCTCACACCTATAATCCCAGCATTTGGGAGGCAGAGACAGGAGGATTGCTGAGTTTGAAGCTTGCCTGGGCTACACAGTGAGCTCAGCACCATCCTGAATTACAAAGTGAGACCCTGTCTCAAAAAAATAAAAAAGTTATTTATGAAAAACCAGCATCGTACTAAATGGTGGAAAACTGAAACTGTTCAGGCCGGAGATTTAGCTCAGTGGTTCTGGTGCCTGCCTTGCAAGCACAAGGTCCTGAATTTGATCCCGGTAACCACATAGAATGCTGGGCCTGGTGACTCAGGCCCACCAGCCATCAATACCACATACCACAGTGCCGGGCGTGGTGGCTCACGCCTGTAATCCCAGCACTCAGGAGGCAGAGACAGGAGGATTGCTGAGTTCCAGGCTTGCCTGGGCTACATAGTGAGCTCAGGGCCAGCCTGAACTACAAAGTGAGACCCTGTCTCAAAAAAAAAAAAAAAACAAAAAAAACTGAAACTGTTCACTAAAATCAGGAACAAGACAAAGATGTCCACTATCATCACTCCTGTTCAATATAGTTCTGGAAACATTAGCCACAGCAATTAGATAAGAAAAAGAAATGGAAGGAATAAAGATAGGAAAGGAAGAAGTTAACTTGTCACTATTTGCTGATAACATGATGCTCTATATAGAAGATCCCAAAATTCAGCCATGAAACTGCTTGATTTAATCACTAGATTCAGTACAGTAGCTGGGTACAATGTCAACACCCCCAAATCAATAGATTTTTTGTGTACACTAACAATGGGCTCACTGAGAGAGAAATAGGGGACACACTGGGTAGTTTGAGAGGTGACATTGCTGAGCAGCTTGAGCCTCTCCAGGAAAGGGACAGTGGCCATGGTGGAAGCTAATACTGAGGTCTGTTTGCCAGGATCCTGGTTACCTCTGTGTGAGAACCCCAAGTGTCCTACTTGGTCCCATGTATGTTGGTCACAGAGAACCTCAGAACAGCCACGGGCTCCATGTGAGCTCAGAACAGAGCACCTGGCAAAGAAAACACGTTTGATTAATTTGGGGAGACTGGGAACTTGTTTTTTCGATGCCCTATGCCCAGAGCTCATGCTACTATTTCAGGGTTTTCAGAATTAATATTGTCTTTTGAAACTGTAGAGACCACAAAGGGGAATTTCACCCATTATTTTCCTCACTCCTTTTATGATTATTTTCCCTCATAACCTGACTAGAAAAGTCTTAGGGTCTTCCACTAGGCTGTACCTTTCAGAAGGGAGGACAGTTTTATTCTGAATTTCCAGCATTTTGGGTGCATAGACCCTTTGTATGATCTAGTTGAGGCAGAAATGGCTCTTCTGTCTCTCAATTAGCAGAAATCCAGGTCCTGCTTCTTGCCTAAAACTCTTTGATACTAACTCTGCAATGCCTAACTTTGGTTTTAAACATTATTGTCATTGTTTTGGTTCACTTTTTTTAAAAAAATATTTTAGCCTCTACTTATTTTAGGCGAGTTTCTTAGAAAAGCTAGTTAATACATTTTAAAATACAGTACAAACAGTGTAATCCAATGAGAATATTAAAACACTTTTCTTGCTGTAATATTTCACTAGACCTTTCCTATATTTTTCTCCTTCTCCCCTTTCAATATTTTCTTTTGTTTTGAATGTCATATTTTAATTGTTTTCACTTCTTTAGCAATTTGAAAACAACAACTCTGGTTTTAGTTTTCTCAGTGTTTATGGATTTTTTTGTAGTCTCGAGCCTATGTTTATGTATTTTCTTGGCAAAAGCATAAAAAAAGCATAAAAGCATAATGGGAAATGCACATCATAAACTTTGTCTAGTTACCCCTACACCACCCAATCTTCTGTCATTTTATCTGGGATTTTAAACCACATCATATCAAGTTAAGTATCATTTCAAATAAATGTGTAAAATTTAAGAGAATTCTTTGCTTATCAATATGGTTCGCGATTTTAAACCTCATCACTTATCTGGTATCTTTTCATAAAACTACTTTCATCTCATGCTGAGATGTAGCTCAGTGGTGCTGCTGCTTGCCTGGCAAGTGCAATAGTCCCGAGTTCAGTTCCTGGTGCTACAAAAATAAAAGGAAACTACTTCCTCACATACAGTTAACTCTGGGTCTCATATCTTTCTTTTTAATTGAATTCTTTGTTGGCACATTTTATATACAGCTTACAATCACACTCAACACTGGAGAATTTGTACCAATATATGAGATGAGTTAATTCTCATTTTTATCCATATCCCTTGGTCTCATATCTTGAGAACACTCACAGTGAGCCATCATTTTAGGGAGGGGAAAGGAAAGCAGTACAAAAGAGAGGATGTACAAAAAGAATATCTTTCAGTTTCCTACTCATCATATCAATTAGAAATTCTCTAGATTGGGCCATGGATTTAGTTCAACGGTTCTGGAATCTGCCTCGAAAGTATGAAGTCCTGAGTTCGATCCCTGGTACCACACACCACAGTGCTGGGAGCGGTGGCTCATGCCTGTAACCCCAGCACTCAGGAGGCAGAGGCAGGAGGATTACTGAGTTCAAGGCTTGCTTGGGCTACACAGTGAGCTCCAGGCCAACCTGGAATACAAAGAGAGACCCTATCTCAAAAGAAAAAGCAATTCTCTAGATAAAAAATTATTAAGGGTCACATCTTAATTACTTTTTTTTTTCAAAGCACATAAATTTTCTCCAGGCTGAAACCACAAATGGGTTTCTGGTTAATCTGATTTTTTTTTTTTGAGATATGGTCTCACTTTATAGTTCAGGCTGGCCCTGAACTCACTATGTAGCCCAGGCAAGCCTCGATCTCAGCAATTCTCCTGCCTCTGCCTCTCGAGTGCTGGGATTACAGGCGTGAGTCACCACACCAGGCACTGTGGTGTGTGGTACTGACTGCTGGTGGGTGTGAGTCACCACGCTCAGTATTGTTGAATGTGGTTATCCAGGATCCAACCAGGGACCTTGTGCTTGCCAGGCAGGCGCCAGAACCACTGAGCTAAATCTCCAGCCCATGATTGTTATTTCTTGCTAACATATTACACATTTATTTTCTTTACTGAGTGTATGTAAAAATTTTTTCTAGCATCTGACTTTATGAAAGAAGTAGAAGATAAATTGAATTTGCTAGTTTATAGTGAAATTTGTTCAAAAAGCGACCATCCTGTTCTCTACAGTCAAACGTAAATAGAACTGAACAGCTAGTTTTAAATATTATTTTCTATGTAAGATGACTCTTTTTGCTTTATTCATCCTCTTTGGAAAATTGGGAGACTGATTTTCTTCTCGGATTCTTCCATACCAGTTATCTTGTCAATCATTTTCACCTCTTTCTCCCTCATTCTGTGTTCTGACAATGTAGCTCAAGGTTTTCCTCCATGAAAATCTTTTTTTTTTAATAGAGCAAATCACTATTCATCACATTTGCTTCGTCCTCGTTAGTATAGTGGTGAGTATCCCCGCCTGTCACTATTCGTCACATTCCTCATAAGTTTTTATTTGGCTAAAGTTCTTTTGAGAATTCAAATAATAACAACTGCTATTGAGGCTGCAGAGAAGCAGGGACCCTCCCACACTGCTGGTAGGAATGGAACTAGTATGGCCGCTGTGGAAACCAGGGTGAAGACTTCTTAAGGAACTAAGAGTGGGCATACCCCTGACCCAGCTCTTCCTCAGGCAGGAGCACAGCCATGTTGACAGCAACGCAATTCACAGCCACATCCTGGGAGCAGCCTCCTGTCCAACAACAGCCGATGGGATCATCCGAGACATTTGCAGGGAAATGGGTATGCCTGGAAAATACAGTGGTAAGTGAAATAAATCAGACACACAGGTTTAAGTACCGTATGGTGATTCACACTTGAGTAAGGCAAACTGTAATAAAGAGCAAAATGAAGTATGATAAAAGAAAGCAAGGATAGGCTGGAGATTTAGCTCAGTAGTTCTGGTACCTACCTAGCAAGCACAAGGTCCTGAATTCGATCCTGGTAACCACATACAACAGTACTGCGTGTGGTGACTTGTGGCAACCAACAACCAGTATCACATAGCACAGTGCTGGGCATGGTGACTCACACCTGTCATCCCAGCACTTGGGAGGCAGAGGAAGGAGGATTGCTAAGTTGGAAGCTTGCCTGGGCTACATAGCCAGGGTCAGCCTGAACTATAAAGGAAGATCCTGTCGAAAGAAAGGAAAGAAAGAAAGAAAGAAAGAAAGAAAGAAAGAAAGAAAGAAAGAAAGAAAGAAAGAAAGAAAGAAAGAAAGAAAGAAAGAAAGAAAGAAAGAAAGAAAGAAAGAAAGAAAGAAAGAAAGAAAGAAAGTAAAAGGGCTGGAAATTTAGCTCAAGTGGTACCATACCAACCTTGGACACACAAGGGCTTGAGTTTGATCCCTGGTACTGAAAAAAAAAGAAAGAATGAAAGCAGGGAGATGGGTCTTTTGCAAATGGAGAAGGTTAAAAAACAAATGAGGGTGAGAGGGGCAGGGATGGAAAGTAAAAATCCTTATGTGTCACATACATACCAAATGCCCACAGTGAATGTAAACATCAGATGCCAGCAATAGAAAGTAAAAATAGTGATATTAACAATAACAGTGAAGGTGAGGAAAGGATCTGGAGACAGAGGAAGAGGCGAGAGGTGTGGCTACAGATAAGAAGGAGAACAGAGAAGACTCAAGCTGTGTTATATACGGGCTCCAGCGCCCTAAGATGACCGCAAACTTCATGGACTGCAAACGTGTACTAATAAAATGTTTACAAGTTTAAAAAATAAAGTTCTGCTGACTCACATATAAATCTGTCTCTTTTTATTTTCAATGCAGGGGGTGGAACCTGGGTTTGCACTGCACTTCCAAGCCAGCTTATCTTTTCATAGTCACCATCCCGTATAATTCCCCATTAATAGATCTCTTCAAACGTCTCCTTCTTTCAAACAGGTAGCATTGACCTCAGAGGGCACCTCAGCCGTAGCTATGCAGACAAGCCCTTTGCCACGCCCGGCTGAGCTCATCCCCCCTCGCCTCGCCGACACCCGGGACCTGCTCCTTCCACTGTCACCCCTCCCCACGGGACACACAGGTTTTGTGTCTCAAAATGGATCTCTGCAGTGGCGTTTCACAGACTGTGTCTCCGCCGCCCTGCTATTTTTACTCCTTTCTCCGTCTGCACAGACGAGGAGAACCTTGAGATACAGGCTGTGAACTCCGAGTGCATCCAGCAACACGCTGCTCTCTGCCCCGCTACCACACAGGGCTTGGCATGCGGCTCAGTTCTTCCTGAGCTCACTTTCCCTCCCACAGTCACTTTTCCTGAGTTTCCAAGGCTGGAAACCTGGGATCAAAGACACGTTGTCCTTGGGCTTCATGTATCTCAGCGGGATGAAGACTTCTGCTCCCTTAGTAACCTGCATGCCGATATTCATAGCAACTTTATTCACAAGTAACCCTTATCTGGCCCGTCTGAGAGCCCCTGCGGTCACCAGTGACCTGGACGGTGCCTTTGGCCGCAAACTCACAACCATGTAGGAACAGAGTCCACTCTGTTCAGCTCTCCCAGAGTCTCGGGTCACTGTGAACACTGCCATGCTCTGCTGACTGTGGAGCAGTAAGAGGAGATGGGCTTGAGAAAACATTTCAAACTGCCTCTGGGCCACACCTATCCACTGCCTCCTCTTCTGCCAGGACCACGGGAAAGCCCTGGCTGGGAGCCTGGCAGAGGGTGTGTGGGGTCCTTAGCCCCTCCTCCATGGCATCTTTAGGGGGCCCTGGAGGACTGGACTTCCAATAGCTCTCAAGGCCCTGGTTAAGACTTGAATTCAGGCCAGGGTGTCTGGATTCAGCCATTCTGCACACACACTTTCAGACCCCAAGAGCTGCTCAGCTGACAACCTCCCTCCATAGTGATGGTGTTGCCAGAAGAAACCGGAGCTCATGTCTCCTCTGGAGGAGCTGTTGGTGCCCCAAGTTTGCTTCCCTTCATGCCTCACCCCTCTTCCTCCTCTGGCCTTCCTATGCTCACTTTAATCCCAACTGGAATGTTTTCTCCATTCTGCTTTTCTTTCTCTTCCATTCCCAATTTGGTTTTCCCATTAAATAAATTCCTCCAGGCAGATGGCAGCAACAGTGACACCACTTGAGACCTGGTGTCCATGGGAAGGAAGAGCAAGACCCAAGATAGTGGACAGCAAACCTCACTTGTCTCTTCTTTCAGCTTTAGCAAAATGGCTTTGATGGGCCCTGTCTTGTGCCTACTTCTTCCTGCATGTTGGTTGGGCCTAAGACTAGAATGCAGTGGATACTCTTTTTTTTTTTTTTTTTTGCTTTTTGAGACAGGGTCTCACTTTGTAGTTCAGGCTGGCCCTGAGCTCACTATGGTGCCCAGGCAAGCCACCGCGAACTCAGCAATCCTCCTGTCTCTGCCTCCCGAGTGCTGGGATTATAGACGTGAGCCACCATGTCTGGCATTTGTCTGGCATTGTGGTATGCGGTGTTGATTGTTGGTGGGCATGTCTCCATGCCCAGCATTATATGTGGTTACCGGGGATCGAACTCAGGACCTTGCGCTTGCGAGGCAGGTGTTGGAACCCCTGAGCTAACCCTCCGGCCCGCAGTAGTTACTCTTTGCAAGAAAATGTGTCATCTGAAGTTAGGTGTGGTGGCTCACGCCTGTAATCCCAGCACTTGGGAGGCAGAGGCAGGAGGATTGCCATGAGTTCAAGGTTTACATAGTGAGTTCAGGGCCAGCGTGAACTACAAAGTGAGACCCTGTCTCAAAAAAACTAAAAAAAAGAAGCAATATCTGTAGCATGCTGGTAACTTAGCCTGAGGAGACGAGCTAAGGACTCTTGAGCAGCTGCCATATTGGTAGAGGGAGGATGAGGAGGGAGTACGGGTGCAGGGGGAAGCTGATCCGTCTCATCTCACGGTAAGGGATCCCGAGCATTTCTCGCCCATTCCAGTTCTTTTCCAAAGCCTCCCTGTGCTGGAAGCTGGTGGTAGAATTTTGTACTCCTTCACCTAAAATGTGAGCAGAGGTATAACCTGCTGCCATACACACACACCTGACGATGGAACGCAGTCAAAGTGACGCTGGCTGACTGGGAGTTAGAGTGAAGATGTCAGGTACTGTGACTTCTGCCTGTACCCCAGACACTCACACAGCAGTCTGACACTGGCTCGTGACTCTTCGGAGGTCTTTGGAAGCCGTCCTATGAGGATGTCCACACCGGCCCCTTGGAGGGGAGACGTGAAGGAGCAGAAGCCTGCGTGAGAGAGACTGCTCCAGTCACCTGCCATTGCAGCCTCGGCCACCAGTGAGGGACCCTGAGTCATGGTGACCACTTTGCCCCTCCTTAACCCTGATTCACAGGACGGTGGGAGACAGCGAGGGACAGACCGCTCAGTCCAGCACGCTCCACCCTGATCCATGGGGAACGAGACATGATCCAACAATGGATTCTTTTTCCAGTGCTTTGCTACGATCCAGTAGTGGAGCCAGAGAGCCCCTCTCTTTCTTTTCAAGTAGAAGCTTTTAATTTTGCTACAATCTCAAGGTCAGGGCAATGAGTCAGAAAACTTCTGGTTTCCTCTACATTATTCAGGGCATTTGATTTTGAGTGGTAGAAATACAGGATGGATATAATTGAAGTAAGGGGAAAGCATTACCTCAGATGCTGGGAATCACTCAGAGCACACCATAAAACTCAGCAGCAGACTCCTGGGAGGAGACTCGGTCAGAACCCCAGACTCCTTCGTCCCGGTTACCACCCGGCTTGGTATGCTTAGGAGGTAGGTGCCACTGGCCTGGGGGGAAAGCTCTTCCGGTGCCCGCATCACATTCTCAGCTTAGCAACACCAGCGGAAGGAACAGGGCCTCACAGAGGCACCTTAGCAAGAGTCCTGGTGGCCGAAGAACCACCTGGATGGAACCCAGAGGGGTTGGTGGGACACTCAGGATGACAAGCATACGGCTGCCTGGAATAGGGAGACACACCCGTCTCTGATGTCTCACTTCCTGCCTGAGCTTGAGCAGACCCCGTGTAGGTCCTGACACAAGGAGCTGGGAGACCGGGACGTTTCTTGGTCTTGGACCCTGCCTGGCTCTTGCTCTGCCCACCATGTGCCCTGCCCGCTCCCTCATCCCACTCATCCTGTCTGGAAGCTTAGAGGCTCCAGCGCCTGCAGCGGCCCTCCCAGTCCAGGCCGGCTCGGAGCTCCAGACCCCAGGGAGAGGGTCTGGCTGTGTGGGTGTCTCCACCGCAGTGGGCTCGGGTACTTGGGACCACCCTGCAGCTCTGCGCCAGCCCTCCCAGGTCGGGTTCTTCCTCACTTTCTCAGCCCCGTGGCCTCTCTCCAGCAAAGTGGCTGCATTTGTACAGCTGCGGGGCCATCAGGACCTCCTGTGGGTCTGTCTGGATTCAGTCCTCTAGGACCCTCCTTGGTACCCATGATAACAGCCCGTGCTCTGGTGATGGAGCAATTGGTGCCCAACCCAGCTAGGCTTTGAACGTAGGCTTCACTACGTCCCCTGGATTTCTCCTTGCAAACTCACTGGAGCTGCTCTGTGATTGCAGCACATTCCTGGGCGTCTTTTCCATGTTCCCCCAACTGCCCCAGGCTCCTCAGGGGCACAGTCTGCTTCTCAAGGGCAGAGTCTCGCGGCTCTCAGAGCCCAGCAGGACAGAAGAGGTCTGGGCTGCCATGCCCAGCTGGGAAGGGTGTATTCTGAATGCTCCTTCCTGAGCTGGCAGAAGCAAAAGCAGCAAAAGCAGCAAAGCAGATGGTGCCAATAAGAGCTGAGTTTTGACGAGAGATTGGAGCTGCGACCCTTTCAGACAAGCTTCTCTTTGTCTTGAGTGAAAAGTGTTTGTGTGAACATGATTAAATAGATGAAGAAAAATAGTAATCAATTACGCTCTCGTTGCCTATGTTCATATCTAGAGAGATTCAGATGGATTATAAAGTAAAACAAGTTGTTTTTCTGTAAAGAGAAAAGAAAGCCAGAAGACAGGAAAGGGAAGGCGTTGTCCTGCCCCACAGCTTCAGCAGAGGATAGTCATTTGGGAAGTTTTCACCTGCAGTTCAGCAGACCGGATGCTGGTGTGAGGTCCTGGGCCTTGGGCTGAGATCCCAGCTCTTCTGACCTCCCGCGCGGGACATTAGTGACAATATTAGCAACTTCCTGACTTGATGTGTCCGTTTCCTTACCTGTGAAACAGGAGGAGAGCTCCACGCCCAGAGCACTGCTCGGAGGAGTAAATAAATTCACTCTGTGCCTGGCATACAGCAAGCACTCTGTGAATGGTGGGACTTAATAAAATGACTTAAGAGGATTCAAGTTGTTCACTATTACTCAAGTACTATTAATTATTATTACCTTAAAAGATTGATAAGAGAGAAGGTAGTAACTATTTAAAAAATGCATGACTATAGTTTTTGAACTATTTCCAAGAACACAATTTCCTTTTTAACTAAAAAAAAAAGGAATTCAATGAGAGAGGGGGTGTGGGGGCCACTGTGTCAGGCATGAATGCTTTCTGGGGACAGCTGTGTCTCTAGCAGACAGATAAATCTGGGGTGGCCTTTGATGTCTCAAGATAGAGCATTGAGTCACCATCTCACCCGTAGCTTTTTATCATTTCTAAGTTGGAATCTGTTTCACTCCAGAAAATGAAAATGGTCAGCAACAGCATGCTCACTTCCCAGCACAGCAATTAGGAGCCCACAGAAACAAATGTCTTCATTTCTTGAATGCCTGGGTCTGCGATGTGGGCCTGAGAAGCGGTTCTCAATCCAGGACTCTGTGGCCCGAGGTTGGTGTTGGGAGCCAGAGGCCCTGACCCTGCTGCTGCGTGTCCATGTCCATGTCCATGGCGGTCCCTCCCTCACTGGAGTGCGTGGGGACAGAGGCAGGACGCTGGGTCCCTGGGGAGGGCTGGGCTCGGCCAGGCAATGGTAAAGATGGAGATGCTGGAGTCTGAGCAGCATGATTGGAATGCTATGCAGAAACAGTAAACTTGGCTCAGCGATAAAACTTCCATGACTCAGGAGCATGTTAAGAGGAGAATAGAGGGGGCCGGAGATTTAGCTCAGTGGTTCTGGTGTCTGCCTCGCAAGCGCAAGGTCCTGAGTTAGGTAACCACATACAGTGCTGGGTGTGGTGACTTACGCCCACCAGCAATCAACCAGCAATCAGCACCACATACCACAGTGCCGGGTGTGGTGGCTCACAGGAGGAGCACTCGGGAGGCAGAGGCAGGAGGACTGCTGAGTTCCAAGCTCAGGGCCAGCCTGAACTACAAAGCGAGACCCTGTCTCAAAAAAAAAAAAAAAAAGGAGGAGAATAGAGGGAAAAGGAAAAGAAGAGAATAGAAGAAAAAGCAAATGCAATTCTTTTTGGCAGCACTGGGGATGGAATTGAGGACCTTTCATGGAACTACATATCTAGCAGTTTTTCTTTCCTTTCCTTTCCTTTCCTTTTCTCCTCTCTCTCTTTCTTTCTTTTTCTTATTTTGAGACAATTTCTTACTGAGTGGCACAGTTGCCCAGGGTGAGTTCAACCTTGCAATCCTCCTGCCTCAGCCTTCCAGGGTGCTGGGATTACAGGCATGTGGCAACACACCCAGCTGGAAAATACCATTTTTAGAAAGGCCTTTAGTGAGTCACTTCTGTATGTGAATTCCAATGGGAAGTGTGTAAAATAATGTAACAGTAATAGAAGAAAAACTCAGATAGCTGAGGTCACATGGAGAGGAACCTGTCCTGCTGTCCAAAGATCCTTCCTATTACATTTCCTCCAGCTGGTGACCTATCTACGCCCATCCCAACCCTTCCTCACAGGAGTGGACCACGCAGGCTGGTGCAGAGCAGAAATCTGGAGTGCTCAGCTCGCCTGCCCGCTTTATCCTTCCGGTACCAGATCCCTGCCTGGTCATCCCCTCTGCTCCTGCACGTTCGTTTCCCAGGCAGTGCTCCCCTCAGAGGTCCATCCTGGCCATTTGTCTGGGTGTCCATACACCCAGCACCGTGTAGGGTGGGGCCGGGGTGCTCCTGAACAACTTCCGGTCACAGGCTTGTCTGGGTCTTTCCTGATCCTACCTTCTCCTCCTTCGCCTTTACTGAAAGCCAGGTCTTCTTGGAAATGTTGGTTCAACGGGCAGGGAAAAGAGCTGCCAGTCACTGAAGCCCGGGAGACTCCAGCCACGCCTCACATGTTCACGTGGAAAGGCAAAAGAACAAATGTCATCACAGGGATGACCGGCCATGGCCCATGCCTGCTGCTCAGGAGCAGCAGAGAAGCAGGCGCTGTCCCTGCTTCCGCACACTCTGACCTCATCCTGACCCCTCCAGGACTCCAACCCAACCACCAAACTCACACTGGCGCCTCTCCTTGTAACTTCGTTCACAACAGTTAAGTTTAAAACCACCACAATCTCCAAAAAGGAAAAGGGCCCTATAGACGATAGACCAGCCACAGGGCCACACTGTCCGTCATGCGTCATTCTTGTTGGACATTTCAGTGAGGTCAGCACGAGGGTGGCTGGCAGCAGGTTTGCAAATTCTACCCCTCAGCAGTTTAGTAACTTGATAAAATCCTGTCTCAAAATTTAAAAATTAAAATAAAGGTTATTTGGATGTAGCTGGAATAGAGTCTCCTTGGGTTCAGTCCTTGGGAGAATAAATAAATACATAAATGTTTGTGAAACATTTCATAATATTCCCACAATGTAACACGAAGTGACCAGAGAGAAAATAACATCATTAGCCAAGTAGAAATACAACACAATATTTAACTAATGGGAGATGCATACAAACTCCAGCGGGATTTGTATCTTAAAGTTTGGGTCGGGAGTAATTTTTATTTTTGCATTTTTCTTTTCCTACATTCTGCACATTATCAGCAAGGTGAGCACGCAACTGTGATAATAAGCAAAAGACTGCAATGAATACAGAATTAATAGTAAGACAGTGCTAGTAAAATCCAGGAAAACAGAGGCTGAGCCCGGCCAGCAAGGAGGAGGACCCCGGGACACTGAAGCGTCCTCTGCAGAGCAGGAGAGGGGAGCACAGTGAGGAGGGGGCGCAGCACCGCAGAAAGCTGGGAACTTCCTCTCACCCCTTGGGGCAGTGTTCCCTGCAGCTCAGACCCCGGTGGGACCCTTTCACCTACCGCCCTCCTCTGTGGCCCGCCCCCCCCCCCCCAGTTGCCACTTAATGGGGTCCACCCAGCTTTCGCGGGGAGCCCTGCTCCAACCCCTGCAGCCTGAGAGTGGATGTTCCCAGGATGGTCAGGAGAGGGCGCCGGGGTGCAGCTAGGAGCGCACCCTTGTCTGTCTGCAGGGATCCCCTGTGACTGCTGTGCCCTGCGGCGGCTTTGCAAGCTGAGCAGAGAGCCGGGTCTTTCAGGGAGTGTAGTTTTCCCCAGCGTCGCCCTGGCACGTGCCCGCTGTTTGGACCGTGGCACGTCCTTCTGCTCCCACCGCTGGCCCAGACGCGGGATTCCACTCCTGACTCAGCGCGACCAGCTGACTGGTTCTTGAGTGGCCGCAGTCGAGGAGGGAGGACCCGGGTCCTGGGCACACTCAGCCAACACTGGGCCAGACCTGGGCTCAGCAGAGAAGCCCCTGCCTCGCCCTGGTCCTCTTGGGCTGCACCCCAGGGCGCTGCACCTTCAGCCCAGGCAGCGCACACTTCAGCCTGGAAGGGCCTGGGGAGGCCTGAGCGGCCCTGCTGCCCTGCGGCCCTTTGGGGTTCAGAGCTCCGGGCCCTCAGCTGTGGTCAGGCTGCGTTGTTTCACGCTGATTACTGAGCTGAGAGTGACACACGGCACTGGGCTCTGCTGGGTCCCAGGCCCGCTCTTATCTGCTGCAGGTGGAGTGAGCCTCACATCCACACTGCTGCAGAGGCCGCAAGAGGGAAGGCGCGGGCCAGCGGGCACGAATGCTGGGTCTGGCCAAGACGCACTGGCTGCCTGCAGAGCACAGGCTGGTGAAGGCCGCAGGCTCCGGTGGCCAGCAGGAGGCCACAGGGAAAGCGACTGGGATGGCGAGTTCCCTGCCAAATCTAGCCCCAGGCTCAGGCACCTCTTGGGGCAGAGGCCAAACCTCTAACCGCTTGGCAGCTTGGCCTCTGAAGCAAGAAGGCACCAGAGCAGATATGCAGGCTGGGCATGTAGTTTAGTGGTGCTGTGCCTGCCTGGCAAGTGCAAGGTTGTGAGTTTAATCCTTCACACCAAAAAAAAAAGTAGTTCTGGGGGTGAAGGACATCTGGGGCCACATATACTCAACACAGGACAGCAGGGCAAAACTGCGGGAGGAGAGCCAGGGAGGGGCGTCAGCCTCCCCTGTCATCCCAGCATCCGCCAGCAGGACCTAGCGTACCCACTTCTCGGGACAGTCTGGGGCTGTGTCAGGTAAACCGAGCTTCCCACAGAAGCAGATAGACACGTGCAGGCAGCTGGAATTGTGCCACTTTGGAGCACCCTGAGATGGTCACTTTTGCCCCTTTGAAGTGAAGGCAAAGTTCCCACAGTCGGAGGAAGCCCACATCCGCAGACAAAGATCAGAGCAGCCTCAAGGATCTCCATGGTGATGACCCTGCTATTTGGAGCTGCAAATAAGAGGTGTGTTTACTTTGATACTGAACCTGAAAGGAGAAACCTTCGGGGACCACAGCATAGAGATGGCACAATTGTCTCTTTTGGGGTCCTCTGTAAAGAAAATGCAGGTTATGGGGCTGGAAGATTTAGCTCAGTGGTTCCAGTGCCTGCCTAGCAAGTGCAAGATACTGGTTGGATTCCTGGTAACTACATACAATACCGGGCGTGGTGACTCACTCCCATCAGCAATCTACCACATACCACAATGCCATGAGTGGTGGCTCACGCCTATAATCCCAGCACTCAGGAGGCAGAGGCAGGAGGATTGCTATAAGTTTGAGGCTTGCCTGGGTTGTGAGCTCAGGGTCAACCTGAACTATGAAGGGAGACCCTGTCTCACAAAAAAAAAAAAAAGTAAAGAAAAAGAGGAAAACATATGTATATAGGGGAGGGGAGTTGTAAGGTGGGCAGGGAAATGGGTAAAAATGAGAATTAACTTATGTGTGCCACCATGTCAGTTCTCTGGGTAATCTCCATACTGATTTCCATACTGGTAATACAAATTTACATATATTTATTATTTGATTTGTTGATAACAGCCATTCTTTCTGAGTTAATATGGAATCTCAGTGTTGTTTTAACTTGTATTTCACTAATAGCCAGACATGTGTAATATTTTTCATGTATTTATTGGATTTCATTAATTTTTTCTGAAGTAAAAGTGATGAAATTTTTGAAAATTCAAAGAGTATAAATAAGATACCAGACAATCAAAGGGTAACACTGGAGTATTTGAGCATATTTCATTTTTCTGGTTTTTTATTTACTTTGCATTCATTATAAACATGCAACATAAAACTCAGGGTTTTTTCCCACTTGAAGCAGATGAAAATGTGTTGTTGTTTCTCTGGAATGAGAAACTGAAAGTGTAAATGAGGATCAAAATGTATATGGATATTGGGAAATAGGGAGAAAATGTTCAAAGAGGAAGAGGAACTGGAAAGGGGAGAAAAAAAATGGAAAAAAAAACACAGGAAAAAAATCTACATAAATAGGAAAGGGTGAGAAAGAGGAATAGGAAAAAATAAGAGCCAAGATATATAATGTACAGATACAAATTCCCAATAATGAATGTGATTATAATGTATACCTAAAGTATACCCATAAACTTAATAAGTGTTAAGCTTTTGACACAAACTGCTAAATTTATTTTTTAAATATTATAAGATTTTATTTTCTCATCACCAGATATGAATGTTTGTGGCTTAACCAGCACATCTTCATCAGTTGTAGTATTAGTTACCACTTTCAGAGGCAAAATGTGGTCTTTTTCTTCAACTTTTATTTATAAAATTGCTTATATTTAGATTGTCATTTTTATGCGGTACTTGCATTTCATGTCTGATTTTTCTAAACTTCCTCTTTACCCACTTACACTTACTTAATGAAGTCATCTAGTTTTTCTTATTAAGTCATACATTTAAATACTTTTTTTTTCTGTGCTGTTCAGGGTAGCCCTGAACTCACTTTATAGCCCAGGGTAGCCTCAAAATCACAGCAATCCTCTTGCCTCAGACTCTTGAGTGCTAAAATGATAGATGTGTGTCACCATGCGTGGCATGAACTTTTATTTACCAATATTTTAAAAGCCTTTCTCAGTCTGGCTGATTGGGAGGAAAACAGACATTTTTCCTGCCTGTAACTTGGCTTTCATTCATTTCATACACATATTCATGGGATGTGTACTCAAGCCCGTTGGTTTTTTTTTTTTTTGAGACAGGGTCTCGCTTTGTAGTTCAAGCTGGCTCTGAGCTCACTATGTAGCCCAGGCAAGCCTCGAACTCAGCCATCCTCCTGTCTCTGCCTCCCGAATGCTGGGATTACAGGCGTGAGCCACCACGCCCAGCACTGTGGTATGTGGTACTGATTGCTGGTGGACGTGAGTCTCCACGCCCAGCATTGTACGTGGTCACTGGGATCGAACTCAGGATTTTGCGCTTGTGAGGCAGGCACCGGAACCACTGAGTTAACCCTCCGGCCCTCAAACCCATTGTTTTAATGTCTTCTTTTGGTTTTGAACATAGGATATCTTTATTCCATCCAGAAACCAAAAAGTTTTTTTCTCTTATTTTTTTTCTGGTTAAAAATAATATCGAAGGGCCGGAGGGTTAGCTCAGTGGTTCTGGTGCCTGCCTCGCAAGCGCAAGGTCCTGTGTTCGATCCCAGTGACCACGTATAATGCTGGGCGTGGTGACTCACACCCACCAGCAATCAATACCACATACCACAGTGCCGGGCATGGTGGCTCACACCTGTAATCCCAGCACTCGGGAGGCAGAGGCAGGAGGATTGCTGAATTCAAGCCTTGCCTGGGCTACATAGTGAGCTCAGAGCCAGCCTGAACTACAAAGCGAGACCCTGTCTCAAAAAATAAAAAATAAAAATACTGGAGGTCTAATCTACCTGCAGTGTGTTTCACTGAGCAGTGAATGTAGAAGAGGCTGTCTCCCCTTACCTTGCCAGTTCTGTGCCATCTTTGATTGAGAGGCCACTCATTTCCCTTCTGGTTAGCAACACCTTCCATAGCGCCTGCCAAATTTGGTGATTTTTGGCTGCGACGTTGCAGGCGTGGGTCTGCTGCTTCTGCTGGTACCTGAGACACCAACTACTCATTTAGAGCTTCCTGCTGGACCAAGTTCTCCCCCACTGCTCTCCAGCAGTAAGTTCTCTCAATTATCTCATCCTATTTGCTCTTCCAGAATCTTTTGGAAAGTTGTTGCATTATAATATGCAGCTGCTGTGTCTGAGAAAACATTTCTTTCCATTTACGTTTTGGTTTGATGTCTTTGTCCCTTCATCTTTGTCACAGGGGACATGCTTAGCTGCATGTCTATGTGCATCCTTCTAAATGTCTTCATTGCCTTTTGTAACCTGCTAAATGCTTCTCAAGAGACATTGTTATGCTGGGGCTTCTGCAGAGGCCAGTTGTGCTGCTCATCTCTCTGGTTGGCCCTTGGACACAGTGGGTGGTTCTCTGAGGTTCCGGTGAATGCTGAGGTTCAGGAAGGACACTGAGGCTGGAGAGCCTGCTCCCCTGAGAGGCTCAGTCTTCCCTGAAGGCGAGGTTCCACTCAGACATGCCTGAAGAATGGGGATGAAGGTCAAGCAGAGGCTGCTGGGACGGGGAGGGTGGGAGGAGGAGCTCAGAGCTGTGGCCATTTCCAGAGTGGTGCCAAGGGGACTGGGCTGCATTCTGGGCCTACAAGTCCATCGAACTGTCTACTATGCAGACAGGGCAGCCAAGCCCCGCAGCCCTCACGCTCCTGCACACACCGTCTTCCCTCTGCCCCCAGCTCCAGTGGCACAGACCTCACTCCCTCTTTCCCTGCCTGGGCTGCCCCCCACACAGAGGCATTGACCTCCAGGCTGCAGCCACAGGGCTTCCAGTGCAGTTCTTGCTGTGTGCTGCCTCCTGCTGTCCTAACTGCAGCTCCCGGCTCTCAGGCCTATGAATATGTACCCAGCTGCCGACTCTGATCACCCCAAACACACCATCATGAGTGTCACCTCAGCATTGCCAGAGAGCCATTAAACTACCCCAGCTAAGCATCATGCCCATCACACAAGATAAGGTTCATCAGCCCTGAATTTGCCAGTCTGTCTCATTACCTTCAACACTGAGGACACTAGGATGAGATTCACCAGGACGTCCTGCTCCACCCGGAACCTTGGTGCCCCAAACCTAAGGTCCCCAGGACTTGCATTGTGGGGATTTGTCTTTTGGGGATAGAACTGCCCCTCAGGTCAGAGGATTCAGTTCGAGCCAGAGGACCAGGATGAACCAGACCCTGGTCAGTACAGCTCCCCACATTCTGGCCCTTCTCGGAGTGGCCTCCATCTGCTCTGGCCCTCCTGAGTTTTCCTTTTCTCCTCTGTTAAGCAATAGTCTGGTCTCCTCACACCGAAGCCACTTACCATTTTCTCCTACTTATAGATTAAAGCTTTTTCCTGTAAATTCTTACTTTGGTCTTAATTTTCCCATCATTACTAGCAGCCAGGATACAGATCAGTTGGTGAGACTACCCTTGGTAGTGGGCATGGTGGTATAGCCAACACTCGGGAGTCTGAGGCAAGAGGGTCGCCAGGAGTCAAGCTCATCCTGAACTACATAGTACGACCTAGTCTCAGTAAACAAATAAAAGCTACCCTTGCCATTTTCCTAACCCCGCCTCCCTCCTTTCTCCACCATCCGGCCAACAACACAGCTGTCTGCATGGGACAGTCCCACAAACAGAACCCCTGCTGCCAATGTCTCCCTTCCCTGCCCGTGGGCAGACGTCGCATCCCGGCTTCTGCCCCCCTGCCATCTGCTCCTTAGCCCAGAGCTCCCGCCTCCACCCACAGCTCAGCCCCGCCCGTTCTCACTGGGAGTCCCGGCGACACAGATTGTCCTGGCACCCTCTGCGAAGGCCCACGTGGAGCCTGGCATTCCGGTTCTCAGGGAGGATGGCATTTCTGTAAACACTGTCACCCGCTGAACGCGCGTGAGCACACACGATGGAGGCGCTGAGCGCTGATGAGCTTGAGCCGCACTTGCTCTCCGTGTCAGTCTGTTTGCCCTTCCCTGAGTTTCAGATGTTGCACGTGCGCGTGCGCACACACACACACACACACACACACACACAAACACACACCTGCACACTGGAGGACAGAGGCAGCGCCGCCATCCTGAGTGAAACAAAATCTTAGGAACCAAACTATCCGGACAGGGGCCGCTCGCCGAGGCAGATTCCAAGGCGGAAGTCGGCTCTAGAAAAGCCTTGAGTTTTCGCTCATTTTCGAAGAGTTTGGAGCGCCTGTGGCAGAGCCAGTCCACCTCCCCAGGACGGCTGGCGTCTGTGAGGTGGTGACAATCGTTTCTGTCTACCACGATGACACCACAAAGCCCCCAGGATGTGCTTGGACCTGCTTTCAGGAGCCCAGGCAGGTAGAACCTGCGTGGCAGAGCCCAGGGTGCAGCCAGCCAGGGAGCGAAACCAGATCTGGGACAGTCCTGCCCCTGAGGGGCTCCCGTGGGCACCCTTTGCCCACCCCGCAGCCAGCACTCCTGCTCTCCCATTGCCCCTCTTTGCCTGTCTTCCTTTCATGGGGCTCAGACTTCCCTCAGGATCCCGAAGTTCTGCCCCCCCACGGCCTGCACCAGGGGCCCTGTCTGCGCCTGAGCTCTGCAGGCTGCTGCCACACTCGGCCCAGTTCCTGGTTCACACATGTCAGCCTCGTGAAGCCTGCTGTCCTCCAGGATGAGAGCCTTCCTTCTCAGACGTCCAAGCGGAGGATAGGCGCTTGTATCTCCAGAGGCCGCGGAGCCAGCTGTCCAGGCGCTGGGCCTGCCCTGGCCGAGTCACCTCCCCAAGGGAGAGTTTAGCGAGACCCCAGCAGTCACACATGGTGCCAAGTGGTACTTCCTGTGGAGGTACCTTCCTGCCTCCCTCTCCCTTGGTTCCACTGTGCCCTGCACCCCCAGACCGCAGAGGAAGAGCAGGCAGAGCCCTGTGCCCGTGGGTCACAGGGAGATGACCTGAAGTCACCCACATGCTGCCAGCAGGGCTGGCACACACTCTGAGGCATGGGCCCCTCCAGACTGGCGAAGGAGGTCGGGCCATGGGGACCAGCCTGTTACCATGGAGCCACATCTGAAAGTGCTCTCGGGAGACCTGACACACTGCTCCAATCTGCAGAAAAGTAGCTGAGGAAAGCAGGCTGGATGTTCGTTCATCCACCCTTTTCCTTAGTAAGCCCTCTTCATCTTCTAATGTAGACAATGGGAGTGTATCAGTAATGGAATCAGAGCTTCAAGAAACCAATTTTTAAAAAGGCAGCGCCATTTTATGAAATGATTGCAATGTCAGAAACAAAACAACCCAGTAGTGCAGAGACTGCTTTGTTTTTTTTGGTTGTTTGTTTTTGAGACAGGGTCGCAATTTGTAGTTCAGGCCAGCTCTGGGCTCACTATGTAGCCTAGGCAAGCCTCTAACTGAGCAATGCTCCTGCCTCTGCCTCCTGGGTGCTGGGATGACAGGCATGAACCACCATGCCCGGCACTGTGGTATGTGGTATCGGGGATCAAACTTGGGACCTTGCACTTGCTGGGCAGGTGCTGGAGCCACTAAGCTAAATCTCCAGCCTCAAGATCATTTTGTTCTTATATCTTTGCTCTATTGCTTCTGGGGAGGCTCCTATGCCTATGAAAATAAGCATGTGACCATCCCAAATTTAATTTGCAAAAACTCAAAGGGATCTATAGATCTTTTTTTTTTTTTTTGCTTTTTTTTGGAGACAGGGTCTTGCTTTGTAGTTCAGGCTGGCCCTGAGCTCACTATGGTGCCCAGGCAAGCCGCCGCGAACTCAGCAATCCTCCCATCTCTGCCTCCCGAGTGCTGGGATTACAGGCGTGAGCCACCACGCCCAGCATTATAGATCTATTTTCTGATCTGAAATGTGTCTAGGGAATTGTATCCAAAGTGTTCTGTTAAGTAGAAATAAAATACACGGTACATATGTTTAGCTTGACCTACTTTTCCTTTATTTTGTGTATAAATTAAAATTGATCATCTGAGAAATATTAGAATGTTTAGGATTTCATTTGCCCTCTTTATGGGCAGTACTTCCAAACTCTTACAAGTATGATAAATAAAAATGTGGTACTTTCTAATAATAGAGTCTAAATAAACTCTTAACAAAAGCAGCAAAAAGCTTGCTCCCAACAGCTCCAACCCTGGACCTGACCTTACATATGTGGTGACCCAAAGCCATGGACTGCAGGGACCAGGAGGCCCTGCTTCCCACCATCCA
>PVIC010027147.1:0-24059 GCA_004025085.1 Thryonomys swinderianus
ATAAGTACTTTAGAAATATTTTCCACAATAATCCTAAAATGAAAGTATTTTCCCATTATATAATAAAGAAATCAAAGCTCAGAAATATTAACTAGCCTTCTACAATGATGCCACTTCCGGTAGCAAAAAAGGTGAGACTTTCTGCATATGACCTTACTCTAAAGGATTAACACCTCATGCAATACTGGTCCAACCCTTCCCTACATTCCCATTGGATTTACCACAGTACTGCAGGTCATACTCGGCTGAAGGCTGTGCATTAGTTACCTTTGTGTTTGCAACATATGATGGTATAAATTAGCTGAAGTTGGAACTAAATTAATACTGGCATAGAATTTAGTACCAACAGAAATAAGTACCTTATACAAAATAGAGCAGAAAAATGGAAGAAGGAAAAAAATTTTTTGTGCCAGGGATTTAGCTCAGTGGTCCCAAATTCAATCCCCGGTACCACATACCACAATGCCAGGTGTGGTGGCTCATGCCTGTAATCCCAGCACTTGGGAGGCAGAGGCAGGAGGATTGACAAGAGTTCACGGTACTTTGGGCTATGCAGTGAGTTTAGGGCCAGCTTGAACTACAAAGCAAGATCCTGACTCAAAAAACTGAACCAAGAAAAAAAGAAAAAATTTCTGTGATATGTCTTAGATAGCATTAGTCTTTGAACCAATAGCTGCAATGATTAATTGCTACTAAATATCACCTAAAAATGAAATATTGTGCATATTGTGATTTTACTGTAGAAGAAAAAATAGCAAGTATTTCTTAATTTCCCAGCCAAATATCAAATACTGACCTCATACATACACCACCAAATATTTCTTCATTTATTCAGTCATTGAGGAAATGAAGTATGAAGTCTGAGTTTTCCAATACACAGAAAAGCATTTCTGCACTCCAGGAATTCAGGCCCTCAAAGAATTTCTTTATAAGTCACTAAATTGTAAGAGATATATACTTTATATAACTTGGATATCACATATACTTAGGAATTTCATTAATTCTTTTAACAGTAAATTCTTCTTTAAAAGCTTATTGTGTTTAACTTTATATGTCATCTAGAGGCTCCCTATATAACTAATTTTACCATTATTCCTGTTTGCCTCTGTGAAGTTACTGCCGGAAGAGAGTAGCAGTTGGACTGGTGTGATGAGTAAAGATGGCGCCCTCCAGTGAGGATGGGCATCATCCAGTCACCTCAAGGCTTTGACGGCTTCTCTGGGACACCACTCAGTCGTCTCAGGCCCTCACTACTTCAGCTTTCAGGCCTTCACACTCACATTTAGGCCTATTTCATGGCTTCTCTGGCTCCCAGGCCTTCAAACTACTCCGCTGCATCCTGTGTATCCAGCTTGCTCATGGCAGCATATATTTAATATATGTTTAATTATACTTTAATATCTACTTATTTTTACTTGAATATATTTTCCTAAAGAGATTTTCACATTCTTACTGGCCATTGACATATTTCCAGGATTGACTATAATAGTCATACGTTTCTATCTTTTCCTCAAACCTCTTGGGAGAGCTTTGCTTCCCAGAGCTGTGACATCTGAAAATTTTAACTTTCAAATCCAGCTTACTCTCAAATTCAAGATTTCTAAAACTATTAGGTATTATTTTCCCATTACACCTTCTATCCAAGCCACATAGTCCTGCTTTATTTCCACATTCCTATTAACGATATCACCATATTCTCCTTTCTTTAAATTCAAAATTTCACCATCATCTTTGGGATGGAATGGTATTTTGTTTGTTTTTAAAGCACATTTAGTATATATTTACATGGACTCATGCCAGGAGTAAAGCTTTTAAATAAACTCTAATGAATCTTCAGATCTCACATATCAATGTATTAGTTATAATTCAATAAGTAAAATTATATTCAGTCAGAAAGTTTTGAAAAGGTGATTGAAGAAATTCAGCCTCCCATGACAAACACATCTTACCCCTGTAACAGATGAAACACAATTCTCTAAACATTCTACAAAATGTAGTTGTTTGGATTTTTTAACAATCTATCTCAAGTTTATAAAACTTCAGAGTTTGGACTTAATAAAGCAAAACTTTGACTGTTACAAGAAAGTTTTACACTTTTTCCACTAGACAGATTGACAGGTACTCTACTTTCTGATGACAACTTAAAGAAGAAATATATTTGACTTATATACTTTGAAACATATAACTCCATGTCGGTAACTGTGGATAAGTCCTATTCAGTCATGAGCAAAAATAAAAAGGATATTGTGGTACTTTCACTACTTGTTCAAATGACTTACAGGAAACTTGATCAAATTGCTACCGTCATCAGGGATCATTCACTTAGAGAGGTCCTAGCATGTGAACAAGTGATCTGGTTTAAGATGCAAATATGGATGCTGAAAAATATATCTTTAACTACTTTCCTACATGTGTCCCTAACCCCACCCATGTACACACAATGCTGACCAATTTGTACTTTCAAACAGTGTAACAGTGTAATATAGGATTTATGATCTAAACGTATTCTTTTAAATAATCCAAAAATCAAGGAAAAATATTTGATCATGAGCAATAAGACTAAGAAGGTGTTATGGTTTATGTCTGGATGTTAACCCAAACCCTTATGGAGTCTTGATGGAGCTTTTATTCAGAGGTGGCTGAATCCAGAATATGTGACACTAAAATTAAGGGCTTGTGATTACTAAATCAATCCATGATTAGTTTGATACCACCCTAATCCTGGAGCCTAGACAGAATGTAAAAGAGGCAGAAAGATGCTGCTAGGGTCTCTTGTGGGTCCCTTTGTTGCTTTTGCTACCTTCTGCTTGCCATGAATTATTGCTCTTCTGCAAGTGCTGTCCTCCATCCCAGCCTCCATTGGACCCAGCTGATTATAGCCTGAAACCTCTACAAACTGTGAGCTAAAAAGACTTTTCTCCCTTTAACTTTGTGTGTCAGGTATTTTTTTTCAGCAATGAGAGAAAAGTAACTAAAACTGGTATCTTTCTTCCATAGATGTGATAGGGCTAGCACTTTGAACCCATAATTATTAAGGTAGTATATGGCTTTTAATTTCAAGGAGCTCTTGAACTTAAATTTAAAGTTACTAAAACAAAGCATGATATGTCAATAAGAAATATAACATTCCAGGTTGCCTGGAGCATGGGGTAAGCATCAGGAAGAAGTAACTAATACAGCCATACTTTGATGATGGCCCTAAGTGTTACATATGGGTGTTTGTACTGTATTTGGGAACCAAATGAGAAGAACTTCAAATATTTTAGTTAGCAGCAATGTAACCAAATACATATTCAGAGATTGTTCTAATACTCACTGTACTAGAATTGAGAAAGTCTTTAGGAATAAGAGAAAGTGGGGAAAGAAGGAAGGAAGGAAGGAAGGAAGGAAGGAAGGAAGGAAGGAAGGAAGGAAGGAAGGAAGGAAGGAAGGAAGGAAGGAAGGAAGGGAGAGAGGGAGGGAGGGAAGGAAAGAGGGAGGGAGGAAACTGGATGTGTGTGTGTGTGTGTGTGTGTATCTTGTGGGTGTGGGTGTGTGTGGGTGTGTGTGTGTGTGTGTGTGTGTGTGGTACCAGGGATTGAACTCAGGCGCTTGTGTTTCCAAGGCAGGTGCAGTACCACTGAACTAAATCCCTGGCCTATATATTTCACTTTATGTACCAACTTTACTAGGTAAAGCATTCCCAGGTAACCGTGTGTATCTGTGAGGGTATTTGAATTAGAATTAGAAGACATTTGAATTTAAATCAATAAACTGAGTGAAGAAAAATATCCTCACTAACATGAATGAGCATAACCCACTAACGCAGAAGTAGGGAGGATAGGAAACCCTCGCTTTTCTGGAGCTGAGGTACACATCTGGTCCTTCGCATCGGAGCTCTTAATTCTTAGGCTTTCAGACTCGGAATTACATGAGCAATCCTCTCATTCTCACTCTAGTTTCTCAGAACTTCAGCTTCAGCCTGAAAATTACCGCAGGGTTTTCCTATTTCTCTGGCTAGCAGATGGCACATTGTGGGATTATTTGGCTTCCAGAGTCACACAAGCTATAAATCTCCTTCTGTATATCTGTACATATTCCACTGGCTCTGTCTCTCTGGAAGATTCTAATACATAGTGAGTGAAATTCCCAGAGCCACATACACAAAGTCGAGTGAGTAATCCTAGTAACTGCTCCCAGTAGAGGACCAGGGTCAAATGAAGGGTCCTCCAGTGGACAGTCAAAACAGATCCAGGAATTTCACATGAAAGGCAAAAGAATTGTTAAACTACAAGAGTGTTGCTGGCACACATTTTGTATCAAAGTGTCTTGATGTAATAATCCCAAATTTCTAAATACCTTACTGAAAATGTCTCAAAACAAAGCAAGATAGTCCCATGTGTCAGTATTATAAATGAGTGAGCCAAATCCTGGTATCAGCTGTGCTCATGCAAAGCCCCTTCAAGTTTCGTTTTCATGACTGTGACAAACCATGAGCTAGAGTTAACAATTTTGTAAGAGTTGTGCTACATTTCTCATATCTCTGTATGATTTGATTTTTTAATATGAGATACCAGACACCTATTTTTAGTGATAGGTGAAAAATGGGGGGTTTAATCGTCTTAGCAAGCTAATTATAGGTCACCAGATCAACAGGTAATTTAGAGAAGCTGTGACATCCAACATCTCTATTTCCTCCATCACATTCATGAAAACTCTGTGACAGCACTGTCATTCTCCTTTGTGAGCCCAAGGCAGGATGGCAGGCTCTAAATAATGCATAAGCTACCAGCATTCCTACTCATATCCCTTTTCAAAAAAATGGTGAAGTGTCTCTTTTATAGTCCACAAAGAATTGAAATCATATGGTGAATTCTGATAATTGCTTTCAGAAGGAGCTCTTGGCACCGGCTCCAGGTTCTTCAGCTCCCTCACGCCGGGCACACAGACTGCCACTGAATACAGATGAGCTCGGCACCCGGGAGCCTCCCAGCTGCGCCTTGCCAGCGCTGAAAGGATCCGGGCCAGCTTCAAATCCCACCTCTACTTCTGTCTCTCCAATTAGCATTTTCCTCACTCCCATCATTTTTTTCCTATGAAGTCAGGTTAATATTTAACCCAGGTCAGTAGTGTGCAGAAAGAACTTTACCCAGAAGTAAAAGTAAGTCATCTACAAGCAACAGATAGTTACACAAAACAACAACATGAGAAATCTCAGGGAGAAGAATCATGTTATCAGAGTTTCAATAAATGAGAGAGTGAGAAATATTTTGCGAGAAGAATTTATCCTGAAGGTTGAAAGTCTAGAATGCAGACCTCAATCTGTGTGTACTCAAAACAGAGAAACCTACCCGAAATGTACAGAGGTCCTAACCTTCAAATCCCGGACCACACAGCTCCACACTGACAGATCAGTGTTTCACGCAGACCAAGGAAGAATGAGAGAAAGGTATGAACTGGAGGGAAAAAATAGAATTTGTCCTAATATAATGTGCCTTTCCCTTTCTTTTCTCTTCCTTCAGCCCCTAGACTTTCAACCTTCAGGATAAATTCTTCTCGCAAAATATTTCTCACTCTCTCATTTATTGAAAGTCTGATAACAAGATTCTTCTCCCTGAGATTTCTCATATTGTTGTTTTGTGTAACTATCTGTTGTTTGTAGATGACTTACTTTTACTGCTGGGTAAAGGATGCAAGGTAGAGAATGTTCAACATTCCTTCTAATGCACAGAACTGGAAATATAACAGATTTTCAAACATATTTATAAAATGAATAAAAACTAGGATTAGAGAAGCCATTCCTTGGAGGAATGGGATTAGTGACAGGCAAGCGCTTCACTGCAAGAAACTGTCAAGTTGGAAACTTGAATGAAGAGAAACAAACGTAATTCCTAGAAAAAGAAAAGTCACAAGTTGAGAACCAGGAGCTGAAAATCCAACTTTCCATGCTTCATTCACATCTCAGGCCAAATGCTTCAATTCCATCAAAAAGCATGGAAAACTCAACACTGTTCAGTAGAAATTTACATGTTAGAGATTGCAAAAACAAGTCGCTTCAGTTATCAAAACATAATATTTTATTATTTGCATGATTTCATTTGAAACAGTATCTTCTAGTCATTTATCTTTCTGGTCACGCAGCATAGTTGAGTATTTCATCTCCCAGCCCCGGGTGCTAGCAATTCATTCATCGTATTCATGCACATGTGCCCACACACAGAGTGGTAAATGATCCTTCAGCCTGTTTAAGGTATGAAGAAAACAGGCACTAGGAACAAAATATTTTTATAACATAAAACAGGACTCATGACTGAGCCTTACTCTTCTAGAACACAGCCTACATTTAAACTGCAGTCACTGAAGAGTGCAAAGTCAGTTAGGGGATGTGATGAAGTGTGTGGGAGACTTGCTTTTGAGATTCTAAGCCTGCACAACCTTAGACAGATTATTTCTCTACATCACAGAAAAAGGGAAATTCCTAAGACATAAGTATATTATGATTATAGGCAAGTCCAAGACAATAGTTCTTAAAATTTACACTCCACCAGAATCCATAGCTAACCTCTACACAATCATTTTACTCTGGAGGCCAAAGAACTTGCATTTATAGGAAGTTCTCGGGTGAGGTTCTTGAGGACAGCTATGGGCCACTTTGAGAAGCTCTGTTCTAAAATAACTCACATAGAATGGACATTCAGTGAGTGGTGGTTAGTACCATTTCTGAAGCACACAGAGAGTGTACTTTACTGAAATATCAGATAATGGTAAAGATATTAAAAATTCACACAAAACACAGTCAAGAGCAAAAGTCCTGAAAACTCAGAACACAGATAGGAGGTTATCTCTGTCAAAGCAAATCTTTATGGTCTTACAAAGGAAAAGTTGCTCTTTTGTGTTTATCCTGGGGGAATACTCTTATATAAATGTCTTTCCCAAAAAAATCTTAATGGCTATATAATACATAATATGGAAATGACTCACTTGCCTCTTCTTTCTCTTTATATGTGACCTCTTCCTCTGAATGTGGTGAGACTTTAATGCCTAAGAAGTTGGATGATTAACATTAATGGGAGTTGCCTGTATTAATCCCTTGCATACCACTGGAAAAATGGATATTTATCTGCTAAACTTTTCCAGATCTAGTCCTTACACATATAATGCAATGTAGCATCAGAAAAATTCTATAAATGTGTTTTGTTTAAAAATGAACTCATGGAAAATGGAATGTTGGCTCATAAATATGGTGTATGGAAATACTAGTGAATATCTAGTGTTTGTAGTTCTTAAACCCTGAATGCACATATGTAGTGGCAAATTAAGAAAAGAAACTGCCTAGAGAAACAGAAATCTGTTTTAGAATAGTATAGGAAAAATAGCAATTACTGAAGCAGATTAAGTTTGAGATTTGGGGCCATAACTGCATTCCATATTAATACTTCCAGTCATCAAAACTTAGAAGAAACAAAGAAAACACAAATGTCCCCATCCACCCCTCTTTGTGTATGTGAGACTAATTCTATCAACAACTTCCTTTTCTCAACTGTCTCCTCACTTTTGTATTTACCTCCCTAGCTCACAAACTCATTTTTGTTCACCTGTATTATACCATTAAATAATTTCCTTTGTTACATCCTAAGACACTCTATATTTAATGCTATGGAGTTTTTACCTGTCCAACCAACCCTCTGTCTTCACGAGGCCGTGATCTGCATTCCCTAAGGAACAGAAGCCCAAACCTGATTCCCTAGTAATCAAGACCTCTGTGATCTAACCCAACCCCATTTCATCCTGTTTCATGACATTTTTTAACATTCACCTCCACCAGCCATATTGAACAATAACTTCCTCTGAAACTTGACCTTTCCTCCTATTATATCAACTCTTTAAATAACTAATAAAAACTTTAGTGTTATATTATTTATATACAATTTTCAGAAGAGTATCTTCAATTGACCTTCAAATATTAAACAGAGATATACACTAGGCATTTGCCTCCTCATTTAACAGAACAGAAAATAGGGATGTAGAGATATTAGCTACAGGTAGAAAAGCCTAGTAAAGATGTAATTTAATAGTTCTCAAACAAAATCAAACTAAATACAGAGAGAGTGAATTGAAAACTGTTCCAGCTTTAGAAATTTTAATTTTATAAATCATAAAAATAATTCATGAATCTACACAGCAACAGAATTAATCTGAAAATGTCTTTTTTTAATTTTTCACTTATTTTTATTTATTGGTACATTCTATATTCACATCACAATTACACTCAACACTGAGAACTTGTACCAGGATATGACATGATTTAATTCTTATTTTTACCCTTCCCCTACCCTCCCTAAAAACCCTGCCCCTATATGCACAAGGTATGTTTCCTTTTTTTTAAACTATCAATTCTTTTGAAAATGTCTTAATAAAAGGTGAACTAATTCAGTAATGATTATGTTAAAAGCAGGCTAGGTAGAATGAATTCCAGTAGTCAAAATATGGATCTTCTATGAAGCTACCAAATATTACCATTGAAAAGTTCATGACTAAGTACTTATTAATTTCAAACCTAAAGAGTTTTCTGCCTCTGGTAAATAGAATTTCCCCTCATCTTCCTTTCCTGATAAGTTTCTGTTTCTTGGTTTTTACATCTTCTTATCACTCAAAAAGAAATCCATAAATCTGCACTGATGCTACCTATCTTATTACTATTTAACATTGTTGTTAATAAAAGGTAACTTATTTGACTATAAGAGAAGAGCAGTAGAATCTAAAGGATTTTAAAATTGGATTATAGGGCTATGTCAAAATTATCTGGCACCTTGTTAAAAATGGAGATACAAATTATAATCTTCAGATATTAGGTCAAGAAAGATATATTTTGAGCACTTCAAGTGATTTTATGCTACTACTTTTTAAGAAACGAAAGAAGTTTTCATTTATATCAGTAATCAAGTAACTTACATAAACCCAAACTTTCTTCCATGGACAAGTTTTAAAGGTCAATGAAATGCAAAAGACTAACCAGAATCCCCCATCTTTTGGGCATCAATTTTATCACAGAGTTGTGGGAAAGGGGTGATTTCCAGGTGATGCAAAGGAGTGCACACTGGAGCCCTCCTCACCTGTGCAGTTTGCAGGAGCATTCAAGCTCACGTGAGAATCTAGTGCCACTGCTAGCTAGTCCGACAAGAAGCAGGGCTTAGACAGTCCTGCAAGTGACGGGGAGAGTCCGCAGGTCCAGAGGAAGCTGGGCTCACTTCCCAGCTGCCCATTGCAATCTGACTCCTCAGAGGTTACAGCCCAGCGCTGTGCAGTGCCCTTGAGGTTGGAGGCCCCAGGATGAACCAGCTACTCAGTGGCATCTGAGAGTCACTAAGGAATATGGGACTTGAGGAAGGAGCTTTCAAGAAGGAAAGGATGCCCCTGAGGAAATGGCTCACTGACATTTTTATTTTGATACATTTACCAACTCATAGTATGATACATAGAAACAACTATTTGAATTTAGAAATTCAAATTTTGAATTAAAAATTTTGGATTCAAGATCCTCAAGGCAACCAAGAGCTAAGAAGCCAACGCCCTCAAAAAACTAGGAAAACCATTGTTCAGCTTGGTTTTTTTCTTTAGTCATTGGCTGAATGGAGCAAAAAGTAGAAAGAGCCACTTCCAACATCCGTGAAAGCTAACAGAACCTCACATTCTTCGAGACCTTTGAAGTCAGAATGGGAGTTAAGAGTTCCAAGGCCTTGGAGGTAAAGGGGTTATGGTAGCCCTTCCAGGATTTCAGGTAAGACTGCACAACTGCAAAAGATTAGTAATAAGGACAAACCATAAAAAAAGTTATGTGGAAGTGGGCCTCAGTTCATCTCATCAGAATGGGTCAAAATGAATAGATTCTATTTTGAGTGGCTTCTATGGAAAGAAATTCTTAGGAGCATGATATTGTCAAGAGCTATTTCATTTTGTATGCATAATGTTAAGTATGCAATCCATAGCTACCAAATATTATTGGAAGTAGTCTCACATGACAAAAAGAAAGCATAAAGAAAAACAGATAACCACAGTGATATAGGTATTGAAATTATCACAGACATTAAAATAATTTTTGTATTTACAATACAGAAAATTTCACTAAATACCTTAATTAAAATAATAAATGAATAACCTAGAAATCCAATTAACAGAAATTAAGACACATTTAACAATTGATAATCTTCTTTAATATCACAGGAGGAATTTACCAAAAAATATAGAAAAATATATTTAGTGGTAAAATAATAGTTTTCTACCTTATAAAAATGAATGAGGCATTGATTTTATCATATAAGAATTCTTGGGCCAGAGCATTAGCTCAGTGGTTCCAGCACCTGCCTCACAAGCTCAAGGTCCTGAGTTCGATCCCCAGTAACCACATATCATGCTGGGCATGGAGACTCATGCCCACCAGCAATCAATACCACATACCACAGTGCCGGGCGTGGTGGCTCACTCCTGTAATCCTAGCACTCAGGAGGCAGAGACAGGTGGATTGCTGAGTTGTAGGCTTGCCTGGACTATGTAGTAGGCTCAGAGCCAGCCTGAACTACAAAGCGAGACCCTGTCTCAAAAAAAAAAAAAAAGAATCCTTGCCAGTGAAGTAATTCAATAGAACAGCAAATACTATAAGTAACAGAAAGCAAGAAATAAAAGTATATTATTCACAGTCAAGACTGCAACACAGAAAATCCAAAACTGTGTATAGAAAGAAGTGTGGAGATTCCTCAGAAAACTAGGATTAGAGGTCCCATTTGACTCTGCTATTCCCCTGCTAGGAATATACCCAAAGAGATTAAAAGAATCATATTGTAAAGTCATATGTACACCCATGTTCATAGCAGCTCAGTTTGTGACAGCTCAATCTTGGAAGCAACCCAGATGCCCCTCAACTAAAGACTGAATAAAGAAGATGTGGTTTTTTTTTTAATAAAATGGAGTATTACTCTGCCATAAAGAATGACAAGTTTCATTCATTTATGTGCAAATGGATACACCTGGAGGACACACTAATAAGTGAAATAAATAGATCACAGATATGTGGATATCATATCTTTTCTCTGGTATGAGAACCTGTAGATGTAAATGAGTTCTAGAATGTATGATAGATTTTGTGAAATAGGAAATATTCAAAGGGAATGTGGTGGAGGAACGTAATGAGGGAAAAGAATAAATATTATTCAGAAAGAAAAAGAAATAGCATGTATATAAGGGTTGGGGGGTGTGTGTGGGTAGGGATATGTGTAAAAGTGAGAATTAACTTCTGTCATATACTGGTACAAATTCCCCAGTGTTGAGTGTGATTGTGAACTGTATATAAAGTGTACCAATAAAGAATTCAATTTTTTAAAAGATCAATGAAATTTCATAATGAATTTGACATTGTGAGATGCAATCAGTCCGACAAAAAGTTATATAACAAGTTACAAAATCAGCACATAAAATACTTAGGAATAAGTGTAATTAAATTTCTCCACCACTTAGATACAAAAACCTCTTTTAAAAAGGTCAAACACAAAGGGAAGTACATGTTTATGAACTGAAAAACTCACAAATATATCAGTGCTCTTCCAAATTTATCTACTAATTCAAAATAAATTAAATAAAAATTTTAGCCAGATTAAAGCATCTATTTTCTAGAATTACTTCTGGTACCAATTTAGGTAAGTAGGTAACTTACTCCATTGTACTGAGACAACAAAATACAATAGCCTGAAGAGTTTTTAGACAATAGAAATTTATCTCTCATGGTTCTGGAACCAAGGAAGTCCAAGACCAAGGCACAGACCAGATCAACACCTGGTGAGGGCTTCAGTCTCTGCTTTCAAGACAGTACTTTGTTGGTGCTTCCAAGGGGAAGAATGCAGTATGCACACTTGGGAAGGGAGAGGAGTAACAATGATGCTTCTGTCAACCAAAGGTACTAATTCCATTCATGACCAAAAACCTTCACGGCTTAATCACCCACCAAAGGCCATTTCTCTTAAACTCTCAAGACTCAGTACCTTAAACTCTAAGATTTACGTGCAGGAAATTTTGGTGAGGAGGCTCTAAGAACACTGCTAAGTAGTAGGGAAACAGGATTGAGCACAGGGAAAATCACACACACAGCATACTTGTATCAGCCCTGTCTGCAGCCAATATTCACATTTACCATTACATCACCTGTGAAGAGGGTCAGGCCTTCTACCTACACAAGGTCTATACAAGGATAAGTATTATTCCGTAGGTTGCCCCTTAAGATACTGTCTACTTGGGTTAGACAGATTCTTTTGGTCCAGAAGAACAATGCCAAAAAGAACCCTTTCTGTGATCCCTCCACAGCTAACCTTCTGGGCAACTGGGGAAGGATTTGCTGCAGCCTGAGAGATAGCAGATCTGTGATCTGTGGTCACCAACATTCACTACTGTGCATTTATTCTGCTGATACCTACAAGCACACTACAGACACTGTATTCTTATTACTGTTGTTACTATTGTCATTCAGCAACTTGACCAACATCTCTATGTCTTGCTAGCAACAAAAACTATGCTACTTATTGCTTGTTATACCACAGTTAAACCAATGAATCTCTGTTTTTAAACAGGCTTACTAAAAAGAAACTTTTTTCTAAATTTACCTAGAAGAAATAGTTATTTATCCAAAATCTAAAAATACTTACAAAGTCTGCAATTTTGAATGTTTCCTTCCTTATTTTAAAATTATTCTATGCAGGTAGAAAAGTTTCTCTATTAGCAGATGTTTTAGTAACAACCAAGAATACATTGTTCAGGCCCATTAATTATACATTAAGTCAAGGCATTTATTAAACATTCACTATCATCACAGGCCTACTGTTCTAAGCCCCAATGGAAAGGGGGCAGGGCAGGAGACTTATAAACAAACAAACAAACAAAAAAGACTAAACAAAAACCTTTGTCTCAGAGCTGTTTGGTCTCTTTAGCCAAATAAACAATAAAATAATGGAAAGATGAGATAACTTGATTTTAAAAAAATATTCAAGTTCAATTTGAATGTCCTTACATGAGAATTCTAATGACTATTAGTGATTTTAAAATAATACAGGAATGTGAGTTATTTTCTCTCATTGGAATTGTAACCAGTCACCATGTTTTCTAGTTTAAGGGCAATGCAGCCCTATTTGCGTAGTATTTACTAGCAATTTTATTGGGTTATAGCTGATACATAATAAATTGTTTAAAATGCATAATTGAATGTTTTCCTGTTTACACACACCTGTGAGATGACCATGGAAAGCAAAACAATGAATATATTTATCAGCCACAAAAGCAAACAATGAACATGTTTATCAGAGATTAGTTGCTTTATAATCCCTTCTCCTTCCCCCTCTATATTCATGTGCATGTTGGTGGGTGTATCATTCCTTTTATTATTGAATAGTATTCAATTTAAAGGTTAAACCACAATTTGCTTATCCGTTTTACCTGTTAGCAGACATTTAGGTTGTTTCCAGGATGAAACTTAAAAATCAAACCACAATTTTCCCTGTGTCCAGGGTTGCACTGGGCCCAGGCCTTCGGTTATTTTGAGTAACTGTCTAGAAATGGAATGACAGCACTAAATGACAGGTGTGTATGTTTAACTATTATTAAAAATTATGTGTTTTTTTTACAAAATGGAGTATTACTCTGCCATAAAGAATGACAAGATCAATCCATTTAGGTGCAAATGGAGACACCTAGAGGCTATACTAATAAGTGAAATCAATAGATCACAGATAGACAATATCCAGATCTTCTCTTTGGCATGAACACCTGTAGATGCAAATGAGTTCTAGAAAGTAGGACAGCTTTTACAGAGTGGAATATTTCTATAAGAAACTTGGTGTGGGAATGTGATGAGGGGAAGGAAAAAATATGATACAGAAAGAAAATAAAAGAGCATGTATAAAGGGGGGAGGAGGGGGGAGTGGGCAGGGATATGGGTAAAAATGAGAATTAACTTGCGTCATATACTGGTACAAATTTCCCAACGTTATATGTGATTTTGAGATGTATATAAATTGTACAAATAAAGAATTCAATTAAAAAAATTATGATCTTCTTTCAAAGTGGTTGTTCCATTTCCCATGCTCAGTAGAGTATGATCTTTAGCATTGCTCTCACTTTCTTGAGAGCAGCAGACTGTACCAGAGCCATTCACAATAGAAAGACATCCCTCTCCCCTGAGATTTCACCCTGTGACTAGACTGCCGGAAGCCAACATAGCCTGTGTGTGGGGTTCCCCTACCAGCTCTGCCTCCACTACGGAGCAGATGTCTCCCACCTACAAATTCTGCACGTTTCACTCATTCTTACACCTTGGAAAAGGATGCTTTTCTGGCCCTTTACAACTTTAACCACTTGTATACACTCTTCTCCCACCTCAGATTAATTTTCTCTATTTTGAGGAACCCTTCCTCCTCAGTATTTTAGATGCTTGTCATTTCTTCTGTATTTTAACTTCTAAATGGAAAAAAAAGAAAATGTAAACTTTATTATGTCTAAAAAAGCGTATCCATTTTTCCCTTGATGTAGTGGCCAAAAACAAGAAATCAAAGCCCAGTGCTTAAAGATTCCATAAACTCAAGCTTTCTCTGTGAATTATCACAGAGTACTGGGTGAGGGGTGTTCCTAGAAACTGGAGAATTACTTTATTTTCTGCAAATCTGTCCTTGTTAGCATATGTTACTCCAGGCAATTGTCTCACTCTAGATTGCTTCTTGCCATCCTGCAGCTTGCCTCTTGCCAGCTCCTCACTACACTCTCCGGGTTACCACCACTTTGCACAGATATCCTCTTTAGTTTCCAAAGGCCTGCTGAGCTCAAGTTATGATTTCAGCAAGAGACTGCGTAAGTTTCAGGGATAGGAGACAGCAAAACCGAGGACTAATAACTGCCAATGGAAGTGGATGGGTCTTCTCCAAGACCCCAAGCTGTCCCTGCTACTTCCTGCAACGCATTCCCTGCCCTGGTTACCAGCCATCAGGGAACTGGTAAGAGTTCACTTAGAATAGTTGCACCTCAACTTCCCTTCCAACTCACATTAATAGAGAATCATCCTTACTTTTATCCTAAGATTTGCCTTTTCCTTCCCTAAAGATGATTGATAGAGGGACCATCCGTTCCTTTCAAGGAAAATTCCCTTCTCATCTCTGAAGAACGAGTGGAGCCCGTGGAAACAGAACAGTGATATCACAGTAATCCAGGATTTTGTGTGCTCGGATTATACAACGTGAGAAGAGCACATGGAGACAGACAAGGCAGCGTTTAAATAACCGAGCTCAGTTCAGGTCACATCCTTGCAGCCCCGCTGCTCTCTCCCCACCTCACACTCTGATAAGCAAAGTCTCCCCTGGATACGTGCACACATAATCACACACATTCATAGTATCTCTCAAAAACTTTTTTCAAGCATAGGGCAGTCAAATACCAATTCACATTTGGCCTGAGAGGAAATTATCTAACTCTTTAAAGCCAGAGCTCTTCTATATCCAAGTGCATATTCCTACACTATATCCTTGAAACCTCAACCTAAAATACCTTCATTTAAATTAATTCACTAATTCAAAGTTTCTCAAATTAAGTCTATGTACTAAAAAGGGTTATCAAAATATTTGCTCCTAGAACAAAGGAACGACAATAGTCTTCTCCCATTTCCTCTAACGGAGGAAGAAATTCTTTGCAACTCCCAAAGTGAGATTTTTCAACAACTAAAGAAATTAAATATTTCTTCTACATGTATAAATTATACATCACAGCTCTAGGAATAAATAGCTTGGTTTTCGGGTCTTTCTACAAGTCAGTGGGTATCTTCTTTTGGGTATAGGCAATATACTGAAAAGGAATATAGCGGGCCAGTGGACTCCAGGCCACACTGAGTCTGGTGAGTCACAGCTTCCTTACCTCAGACTCGGTATTCTGTTGATGCAGCCTAAGGCATCCTCTGCATTCTTCTTACTAACCATAAAGTTTGGCGAGTTACACTGAGATATTTTTACATTAATTTTTGCCAGGCAAAAGTCTCTCCTTTTTTTAAATTCAGTGCACAACTTGATACTTAGCCATAGCCAATTTCACCTTTCTCTTTTTTATTATGTATCTTAAAAACATTTTGAATACTGATTGTCATGTAGAAGTTAGCTATTTCTTTGCAGGGCTTATGACTCTCAGATATGACAATCTTGTGTTTTACCTCACTGACACCATTGTGAATAATTTTGAACAAAGCACAGCAAATACTAGGACCCTACAGCATCCCACTAGTCCCGGCTGATCTTAACTACAGTAAGAAAAGGCTTTGTAAACTCCAGGCTCCAGGCAAAATTCAACCTGCCATCTGCTTTTATAAAGGAAACTTTCATTGGAAGCCCGGTGATGCTCTCCTTCTGTGTACATCCATGACTGCTTCTGCCCCTCCCACTACCCCTTCCCTTCCCCTCCCCCCCCAAGATATCTGGTTTCCAAGGTAACTCTGCTCCCTGGAGTTGGACTTCATCACAATTATTATTCATCTTCCCGCCAGCCTGTAGGCCTGGCCCTGTCCATACCTTGGTCTACACGTGTTCAACATGAGCATCTACCACTTTGGAGGGTTCCTTCTACCAGCTCCATGCTCACCCCTCACCCTGTTTTTAGGGTCCGAGCCTGGGCTGAGGGAGTGTGAGACCTGGGAGTGACATAAGCAGAGGAACCAAATGCCCGTGCTCAGGAGGGGAAAGCAGAGGACACTGAGAAAAGAAGCCAGAGCTATGAAACCTACTTCCCAGTGACTGGGGGGAAAAAAGTGGAATTATATTAAGATAAACTCTTTTATTAGGTATATGCACGTAAGTTATAGGACATAGGAACCTTTATTTACTTTGAAATAGCAAAATACATGGAAGTTTCCCCCAAAAATGTATTGAAGTATGGTAGCTGCAGAGAGTAGCACACCAAGCTTCTGCTTCCCCATTTCTCATGTGCACGAACACGGGGAGCCGAATCCTGCACCCCACTGTCGTGGGAGGACCCTGCCCGAGGTCGCCCATCCCCCCAGCGCCCACCACAGGAGTGATTCCAAACTTCCTAACACGTGCTCTCACCTGCTACTTCTCCCTGGGGATCCGGCACCAGGCGCTCGAACCCCCACACCCCGGAGCACAGGATGCGTCCGTGTCTTTATGTCTACTTCTTCTACCCGGAAGGACTCTCCTTCATATCTGAGAGTGGTAAGCCCTGCAAAGAAATAGCTAACTTCTACACGACTCCTCCATAGAACGGCTGCACGTGAGCCTGGAGGGAACTGATCCTCGTAACTTGTGGAGTATTTCCTGAACTCTTCCTCAAGGCTATAGCAAATGCTCTTGTTCTGTGCCCCGGTAAAGCTGCACAGAAGGCGCCTGAGTAGGACTTTTCATGCCACTTGTAGTTACTTGCATCACTACCAGAAGCTGAGCCCCCTGAGGAACGGGTCATTCTTCGCTCTGCTCTGTCTGGCTAACACCATAATGGTGAGTCCCACAGGGTCAGGACTGAGCAGTACTTAACGAGCAGTAAATGAGTAAGTGAGCTCACTGAAAACAGCCTGGTCCTTCTTTACAACCCCAGCATCCATTTCAACTTCCAGCTCCCCTTTAATCACATTTACTTAATCCTTTCCATAGTTAGGTGTGGTCAGATCATCCATAATTTCTACACCTGCCACTTGAAGTTGCTTTAATTTCACAATTTGAAATCCCTTTTAAGTGGATCTTTTCTTCTAGTTTACCTCAAGTCAAATAAATGGTACATTAAGTGAAAAGATGGCTCTGCTCGCTTTCACATCCATCAGCGCCTCCCTTCCCCCCGGGGCTGTCTGCTTCACAGCCGCCCCCTGCACACATGGCTGAATCCTCCCCAAGGGGCCCTTCCTGATCAGCCATGTGCCTACCATTACATTTGTGACTGTCACTGCCAGCTCTCTTGATGGCTGTCCTGTTTGCTCTTCCTCCCCTTTGTGTTTCTTTGTCTGCCTCGCGTGTCTCCCCTCTCGGCATCACACAGCAACACGAGAGGCAGCAAAATCTAAAACCCGGGGCAGAACGCCAGCCCCAGTGGTGACCAACTGGGCAACTTACAGTGACGAACAGACCCCACTGTCACAGCACGTTTCCTTTATGTTCTGATTTAACTGCCAGAGCAACTTGTGAGATACACACTAAAGTACCCATTCAGGAGCAACATTCCCATAGTCACGTGGCATGTGACCTGTAAGCTCCAGGGAAGCCGCATGGGGCCAACCAGGGGGAGTAGGGTTCAAATCCTGACGCTATACTTTATTATCTGACCTATCTGTAGTAAATTAATCGTTTTACATAATCAATTTTGTGTTTATTAAACTATGGAGAATACCACCAGCCCCACAGTAAGCAGTTAGTATGAAAGGTAAGTTGGGGAATATTCAAGCCAAACAGATTGGTGACTGAAGCACTGTAAGTATTCGAGAAACGTGTGTTCACTATTGTTCTCTAGAGTAAAAGAATCGACAAGAAAAACAAATCATACACAATTATATAAGAGGATTTATTAGATGGGCCTACAGGATCAGAACAGAGTATCCACAATGGCCATCTTAATTCCTGAGAGCCAGAGGACACAGGAACTGTGCAGCCCAAGAAGCAGAAATTCACAGCATAAGAAACACCAAAGGTACAATGTTAGTTCAAGATAGAGGCCTGGAAGGTCCCTGGAGAGATAGCAGTGTCACTCTGCCGTGACAGGCTGACAAAGCTGGACTGATGTCCACAGGTGATGGCCATAACAAAGATAACCTGCATGAGTGGAGGGAGCTTTTCAGACACAAGTCAACTTCCCTCTCCTCTCTCTCTTTCCATCCAGGTTGCAAACATAGTGGAAGCCATGCACAATCAGGGCATCTCTTGCCCCCCCCATCCTTTGGCATACATGCCAATCACCTCTGCCTATCCTCCCACAGACATACTGATGCTTTACTAACTTGCTAGGCATCTCTCGATTCAGTCAAGCTGACGACCAAGATTACCTCTTGTAAGCAGTAACACTTCATGTGTAACAGTGATACCAGCCTTCAGTCCTCGCTACAATACCTGTATTTCCAGAACCACAGTGCTCTGCCCCTTAAAAAAATTAATTTTACAGATGCCCATCAACTGGAGACTGGATAAAGATGTGGTTTTTTTATAAAATGGAGTATTACTTGGCCATAAAGAATGACAAGTTTCAGTCATTTATGTGCGAATGAACACACCTTGAGGACACACTAATAAGTGAAATGAATAGGTTACAGAAATGTAAATACTGTATCTTTTCTTTGATATGAGAACCTGTAGATGTAAATGAGTTCTAGAATGTATGATAGATTTTGTGAAATAGGAAATACTCAAAGGGAATGTGGTAGGGGAAAGTAATGAAGGGAAATAATAAATATGATTTAAAAAGAAAAAGAAAGCACATGTGTATAGTTGGTGGCAGGTTGTGGGGTGGGTAGGGATATGGGTAAAAATGAGAATTAACTTGTGTCATATACTGGTACAAATTCCCCAATATTGAGTGTGATTGTGGGCTGTATGTAAAATATACCAATAAAGAATTCAGTTGAGGGCCGGAGATTTAGCTCAGTGGTTCCAGCGCCTGCTTCACAAGTGCGAGGTCCTGAGTTCAATTCCCGATAACCACATACAATGTGGGTGTGGTGTTTCATGCCCACCAGCAATCAATACCACACACCACAGTGCCAGGCATGGTGGCTCACGCCTGTAATCCCAGCACTCAGGTGTCAGAGACAGAAGGATTGCTGAGTTCCAGGTTTGCCTGGGCTACATAGTGAGCTCAGGGCCAGCCTGAACTACAAAGCAAGACCCTGTCTCAAAAAAAAAAAAAAAAAAAAAGAATTCGGTTGAAAAAAATTAATTTTACCATCAAGTAAGGAGGTATTCAATAAGATGATTAAGAACTACAAAGACTTCACTTCTTCTGTCTTAGCGACTTCCTAAAACAAACTCATCACGTAATCTCTGAACTTCGGCTACTTTGTCTATAAGATGGGGTAAGTTACTCATTTTTAATCATTTGTCCATTATCAGGGTGAGAAATGCCATATATATAAAAGAATACCTCTCTAGGAATAAAGGATTAGGACTCTCTCACCACCATCACCTTAAAAGAAGTTTAAAAAAAATTCTCATTTGAGACAACAGATAAATGAGAAAAAATAGGTTAGTCCTAACAAGGCATGCAAATAACACCATATAATTTATATTAGGGTTCCAGTTCATGAAGCCAGCCCTAATAGAGCATCTGTTCCTATGTTACAAAATTAGTGGGTTCTTCTACTACTACTACTCTACTATTAAGTAAAGGAACAAAACTGTCCCCTACCAAAAAAATTAACTGCATCGTTCTGAAAATGGGGCCAACACAAATTGTACACACCTGTCACTGACTGCTGGGTGACTGGGCTTAGAATTCTGTGCTTCTGAGAAACTTCCCACCCAAAGACTGTTACAGACAGCTGAGTGGTTAAAACTTTCACTGGATGTGATTGTTGTTATAATTATAGGATCTTCTAAGCAAGGCTTGTGCTGAGACTGGATATGACATTGAGGCTAAGGTGCAAGGATCAGCATGTCCATGTTTAATACTGTTCTCTGCTTGTCTGCACAGAAACTACACATAAAACGAACCTGACACATAGGTCATATTTGTGTATTACTCTGACCATTTCCTATAGTCAGAAAAGCCAAAGTACTTAAATAAATGTCCTGGAATCATTGGCTGTAGCAGCCAGTGGGAATGAACTCAGAACCATATGAGGGCACATCAGGATTATTACAGAGATCCAGTTATTGGTTTGGCCTATGTGCTAGTCAGCTTATTTTTACTATAATAAACACCTCAGATGATCAATGATTAAAGAGAAAAAATTTATTTTGGCTCAAAGTTTCAGAAGTTCTAATCTATGATTAGTTGGCTCCATTACTTTGGGGCCTGTATAAGACAGTACATCATGGCAGGACATGAAAGCATGTACCAGAGAGAAGCTACTCCCACCGTGGCTGGAAAACAAAGAGAAAGGACAAAGAAGGAACTAGAGCCTGGTATTCCCTTCAAAGGCACAAGCGCGACGGCCTAAAGTCTGTGGACTAGGCCTCAAGTTTTAGTGTCCATCACCAACCTTGGCCCTTTGGGATGCACTTAAGACCAAATTCTAGCCACTTATTTACTTCCACAGCAAAAAGAGATAAAATATAAAATAGTACCAGAAATTAATAACAAAGTTCCAGGGACATTTAAGCCCTTTCTACTCTGTTCCATCAAGCCACTTCTCCCACCTTGGTGGTGGAACCCTGCCCTCCCAGCATCGAGCCTCTCTCAGTGATCTTTCCTCTCTCATAGATTAGTCCCGCTGTCATTACTGGTCCTCCATCTTCATCCAGAAGTAGATCTTCAGCCTCTCCTAACACCCTAAGTCAATCTCCCCTTTCTTTCCTCCAGTGACCATTAGTCCTCAGGAACAGCTGTTCTCTGCTATAGCTGCGCCCCCTCCTCCTCCATCCACTTCAGCCTCTTGTGCTGCCATATCTATTTTAGTGTTGAAATAAAAACACATTCCCAAAATACTAGCAATTTCCTCCTAAAGATTACTCCTTAACCTCGCGTTTTAGGGCTCAAACTATCAAAATCAGGCAAAACTGCTTACACCACTTGAACTAATTCTCTTATACCTTGTAACACTGATTTTTCTTGATTTTCTACTACCTCTGGCCTTTTGTATTGTATTCTTTGGTTTCTCTGCCTTACTTTTAAATGTCAGGATTCACTAGGAATCTATCCTCAGACCTCTTCTTATTATTCATCCTTGGCTATGATGATCAATGTAGTTTCAACTTGGTTGCAACAATTAAGATCATTATACAATGCTTGGCATTTACTAAGCTTTCAACAAATAGCAGCAGTTATAACAAATCTTTTCAAATTCATTTTCTATCACATATGGTTGTAAAACTTATGTTCCAAGACACAGATTTTATATTTTCACTCAAAAGCCTGGTATTCCCCCAGACATTATCTTCATCATGGAATGTCTTGGCCTCTTTCCAAAAAGGAGTTCTCAGAACCTTTAAAGATCTGTTAAAATATTGCCTTCTCCTTGAAACCATTCTCGATATTTACTGAGAATTTACTCTGGCCCCACATTGCTTTGTTACTGCCATTAAAAATAATTGCTTTATGTCTTGAATAATAATATTGCCTCTCTAATTGCCAGGGCCTCATGTGGCACAGTCTCCAAAAGAAGTACACATAAAGGGCAGTTTAGTAACGGAAATATTTAAAATACAATTCTAATTTGTATTTGCATATCTCCATTTATAATTGCATTCAGTTTATAACCCACAATAACACTGCTCAGAAAGTTACTTTGTACTTTTTCAATTCATTCTCATTATATTTAATGATCCTAGAGTAATTCACATGTAAAACATCCAGCATGCTTCCACTTACTCAGTACCCATGAATGTCTTGCTTCTTAATTTTTATGTTGAATTAACCTCTTATTCATCTTGATTTTTCTCCAGTCTTCCTCTACTCCTGATACAACCTCTTCCAAAATTTGAAATTTCTCTGACAAAAAAAGGACTCTTTCTGGATGGTGCAGGATATGGATAATTCATACATAGGACAAGGAATTTACTGGTAACACTCACGTAGGAAGAAACTACAATCATCATAATTTTGACTTTGTAAGTTTTCTTCCCGTTAGTTTAACATGGTACTTATAGAGAGATTCTCAACATTTGTTTCTTTATAGCACCAAAACACAATTCACACATTTACTTGTAGAAGACAGTATTCTTGAGATAGAAACTGAATGATATCAGGAGGAAGAGGAGGAGCAGAAATAAATGAGAGACAGACAAGGAAGGTCTTGCTCTCAGAGAGCTCATAATAGTAAGTGAAAATCAAAGTCTAGCACACATGTGCTCTTCAAGAACTATTTGGTGAACTGATTTCTGCCTTTTCCCCCACTACTTATTTATATTTAGAAACTTTTCTTTAATATAAAGCAAACTGGCATATAAAAGTTCACAAGGAACTTATAGTTATCCTTGACCTAAGTGTTATAATTAGTTGTGAGAGTTCTGAAATTTAGAACTGCTAAAATAAGAAAACACATACTTTTTAAAAATAATGTATAGTATGCTGGGCGTGGAGACACGCCCACCAACAATCAACGCCGCATACCACAATGCCGGACGTGGTGGCTCACGCCTGTCATCCCAGCCATCGGGAGGCAGAGACAAGAGGATTGCTGAGTTCACGGCGGCTTGCCTGGGCTCCATAGTGAGCTCAGGGCCAGCCTGAACTACAAAGCGAGACCCTGTCTCAAAAAGCAAAAAAATTAAAAATAAAAAAATTAATGTATAGTAGTTTTTACAATAACAAGATCATTTTACATTTTTGCTGAGAAGAAATACATGTTTAGCTGAAAGAGAAGAGACGAATTCAGATTAGTGTGCAGCATACTGCTCACCAACCTGGGTACAGCCATCGCAGTGCACCCCGCATGTGACATCCGTTCCCATGGCTGCTCATTACGGACCAAAGGTAAGAAGTGACAGTCTTCGACAGGCCTCACATTTACCACTTCTCCAACAAACCAGTTAAAAAAAGTCAAGCTGCAATGCCGGACATGGTGGCTCACGCCTGTCATCCCAGCACTTGGGAGGCAGAGACAGGAGGATTGCTGAATTCGAGGCGGCTTGCCTGGGCACCATAGTGAGCTCAGGGCCAGCCTGAACTACAAAGTGAGACCCTGTCTCCAAAAGGCAAAAAAAAAAAAAAAGTCAAACTGTTCTCTGGTACTTCCAGCCTCTCTGTTCTTGTTTTTCCTTAACTTTTTCCTCTTCCCCAATATCATTTTTATTTCTTTTACAAACTCCTTCCACCACATCTCAGCTGCCTCAAACTCCTTTTCTGTCCATATCACTCACTCCCATTTGGAACTCTAACTTTGAGTTTCACCTTCTGTCTTTTTATGCTTTTCCCCTTCTCCATCC
>PVIC010027148.1:0-24062 GCA_004025085.1 Thryonomys swinderianus
AGCTCTACATTAAACCAAAGCAATTTGTCTCGAGAAAAATGTGAAGCATAAGGTCTGCAGCATAGGCTTGTCTCTGCCAGTGTCTTATCACTGACAGATGATAGGGCTTATTTATTCTCTGCATGGAACTGGAAATAAAAGATGTGAAAGAAAAAAAAAACTTTTATTTCAGTTTTGTTTGAGTTTCTATGGATTCCCACATAAGCCATGCAAGCAATAATATTCAAATATAAATATAAATAATTTTACTTCAAACAAAACTCATACCTTCAGTGGCATTAATTCAGAGTTCTGTACGACAGACACAGTCTATATTTGTTCTATCCAATGTCATGGTCATAGAATCTTTACTTTTTTAAGTAAAGTTTAAAATTAAATAGTTATACGTGGGTAGTGGCTACTGTATTTGGCTAAAAAACAAGTGAAAATACCACTTGGCCTCCATTTTCATCAGGCCATTTTGATGTTAAATTTTACTTAAACATTTATTATTTCTAAGTTATATTCTTGATAATTTAAGCCAATGCCCCACCCTTTCCATCTTCTATGTGGTACCATTACTTGTAGAGAGACATTCATATAGTAAGTACTAATGTTCAAGTCTCTATTCCCACTGTTCTCTTTGTTAAGAAGATCAATTTAATTCATTTAGAGGTTTCCATGGCTTTCAGTTTTCCTCCTCTTCTGGACAGAACCCATCTTGCCAGTCAGCACTGACGACGGCAGTGCTGTTTGTTAGTGTGCAGCAGCAAACAGGTGGAAAGTGCCTGACATCTGCAGAGTTTTTAGATTTGAGGAAAAGTTACAAAAATAGGACAGAGTTCCTATATACCCCATGACCAATTTCCTGTATTATTCACTTCTCACATGAGTTTAGTATGGTATATTTGTCCTAAAATGAATCAGTTTTTACACATCGTGACCAACTGATACCCTGATTTTATTCATATTTCCCTAGTTTTCATTCCATCCTCCTTTTCTGCCCCAGGATCCCATTGAGTACCAAGGTGTTCTGAGTTGCCAAGTTTTCTTAAGCTCCTTTAGTCTAGAAGAGCTTCACACATTTCCTTGTTAGCCGACATTTAATTAGAATTATCATGGTTGAGCTAGGTCATGGTTGAACAGCAAATTCTAGAAGAATTAAGAGTAAGACTAAGAACAGAGATGACGTTTCACAAAAAAGCCTGGTGAGCTTACAAAGATAGGCAACTTTCACACACAGCACAAGTCAGCCTGGAAGAGGAACGCTGTCCTTGGCATATCCTCTACACACGAGCAGAGCACGGCTTACGCCTAGACCGTGAGAACTGACTCAGAAGTTTGTCCCCCATGCCCCCCCACCCCAGTTTTGGGAGTTGAACCCAGAGCCGACAAATGCTAGGCAAGTGCTCTGCCACTGAATTATATCCTCAGCCTTTTTATAAATTTTATTTTGAGACAGTGTCTTGGAAATTTGCTTAGACTGACTGAACTTGCCATCTTCTTGCCTCAACCTGTGAGGAGCTAGAATCGCAGGGAAATAGCACCACCAGCAGCTCGCCTCAATTTCATGCATCGTCCACTGAAGACAGGATAGATTTCTGAGACCTTTTGTTTTGCCTTACACACCCACCCTTCTTCAGACATATTCAACATAGTGTCTGTCATTTTATCAAAAAGAAAACTGAACTGATCTGGAATGATTTGTTCTTCAAAAACTAGTCTATGGCTACTTAATAATTTGTGTTATTTTATACCATTGTGGATGTTAAATAAATGCATGTGACAATATTCTCATACATGGATTTTGAACATTAAACATTGTGTATCTCTGTGGTGATTGGATTATGGAAAAATTGCTTTTTGGCTTTTGAATATAGTCTGGGAGCAATGTACAAAGAACCTCGGAATGCATTCTACTTGAGCCAACCTGTGGCTTCTACTTTTTGAACTACACCTCAGCTTTAGTCTTTAGGACCCAGCAATACTCTTGCTATTTTTTAAAAATACTTTTATTTTATTTTCTAAAACAAAATTTCCTTGTTATTGGATGTTTACATGAGTAGCAGGAAACTTGTTACCTTTCTTTCACTGAACATAATTTAAGACCATTTCTCCACTCCTCTTAACGGTTTTTAGTTTCTCAAATTTTGTTCTTTACAAAAGGATCCTACACAAAGCAGTCTCTAACCTGCCTCAGGATTTCCAGCTGCTATTTCAATTGGCTTTTTTACTTAAGTAAAACTTACATTTAAAGAATTTTAAACAATACAAGTTAAGAACGTGAATCAACTCCCATCCTTTTTGTTTGTTTGTTTGTTTGTTTTTTGCGGTACTGAGGATCGAACTTGGGTCCTTGTGTGTCTAAGGTTGGTATGGTACCACTTGACCTAAATCCCCAGACCTTCAACTCCCATTTTATCTGGAGCCTGGTCTTCATATGACATGTGAGGAGTCCGGGGCCCAGCACTTAACAAGAGTCAGCAAGTGTGTCAGCAGAAGAGTCAATCCCAGATTCCGTATGTCCCATGCCTGAGGTCTAATGTGGAATGATTCTGTTATACCACATTTGCCCTTTCATTTCATCTGAAGTATGTGTTTCCAAAGAGAATTAGTTCCAAAGGTTTAAAAGCACTTTTCCAAAAGGGTCCAACCTTTAAGACACAACTCAAACTGTAAGCATTAGGTAGTAAGACAGTACTGAGTAATACCACCAAACTTGATCGGGTATATCTAACATTAAGGTTTGTGAGCCTTTTTTTTTTTTTTTCTGTAGTTCAGGCTGACCCTGAACTCACTATGTATGTAGCCAAGGCTAGCCTCAAACTTACAATCCTTTTGCCTCTGCCTCCCGAGTGTTGAGATTAAGAGAGTGAGTCACCATGCCCGGCACTGTGGTATGTGGTACCAGGAATCAAACTCGGGACTTTGTGCTTGTGAGGCAGACCAGAGCCACTGAGCTAAATCACCGGTCCTCATGAGCCTTCTTTAACACAACATTTTATCCTTTTTGTCCCTCTACCCAGATTTCAAGATCTTCCTCTAATGGAAGCCTCCTTCTGAGACACTTGCTATGTGGTATCTATTATATTTGCATATTTATGAAATAATAATATATTTATATCATATGTATTTGTGGATTTCATCATATTTAGCACAAGACATCACGTACTCACCACCTTTCAGTGGCTACCATCTACCAACGACCTCAGGACTCCCCTCTTGGGTGGGCTCCTCTTTCTCTTGCTCTAGCAAAAGGTGGAGTCTTAAAGAAGAGGGAAAGGAGCAGCCTGACACTAGCACAAGCCCACTCTCTTTGCCCATCACCCCTTCACACTTCAAGCATATTCAGTGACTTCCACGACTATACCCTGCACATGCTGTGCTTCTCCTTCTTACCCTACACCCTACCACTTGCCAACTACCAACATACTCCTCAAAAGTGGGACAAACTATCACCATTCAGTGCACTCCTCAATTCATCTCTTCCCAGGGAGAGATGCCCACTTAGGCTCCCAGGTCAGTCATACATTATTTTATTACAGCACCTGATATATAGTAAAGGTATACCTGTGTGTGTTCCCGCCACACTCAACTATGAGCACTCTAACAAGAGTAACCATGCTTGATTAGTTCCAGTAAGAAAATATGTCATGTGCCAAACACTACATTAAGATCTTTACAACTATATATTCCTCACAGTGACCCTAATCAGCAGTGCTGTGATGTTCACTTCGTAAAATGGGAAAATCACTTACCCACATTTATACATCAGTTAAATTTAGAGCCCAGATTCAAGTCTAACACTAAGTCCATTTCCCTATTCATTCTATTGTTTCCTAGAGGAAGTCAAAAAGTATCTGCTGAACTAACAGGTACACGAACGTAGTGAATGACTGGTAAGACTCTTCTGTGACAGCAAAAGTTTTAAATGCTTGAGCCACTTACACCAACTGGGCTGAATGGTTCTTGCTGGTTATGAAGTACAAACTCCCCTTTTTACCAAAGATGAAACAGGCTCTAAATGATACCACAGCTTTTTTCTCTACTTTTCACCATTTGTATACACACTTAATGTTTAAAGATGGGAACTGCCACAAAAGAAACACATATAATTTAAAAGAACATATAATAGCTCCAAGACTGGCATTATTTAGAAGCCAGGATGAAGAGCAAAACACAGATGTTTTCAAATTTGTAGCCAGGCATACGCAGCCCTTTCCATTTAAGGAAGATGGTGGATCCACACTGGCAAGTTCATCAAAATACACGTTGTGAGGGACAATGCAGTATTTGAATGCATTTCCCAAGAAAATGATAGCATCACTTTTTCTCCTGGCTCCTAAGAACTCCGGAGAATGCTAGAACGACAGCCGTGAACAAAAGAGCCTGAAACCGACCCAGCACCACTCGCTTTTCTTTAAAGCAAAACTCTAATTGGCCCAGCCAGGAAATGTGGCTTTGAACAAGGGAGGAAAATGTGAGTTGGCTCACACCAGAGTGGATGTTTCCAAGGGTTTCTCCCATGAAGCGGCAGTTTGGCCTTGCTTTTAGGGCCTCGTAAGCTAAGTGACCAAGACAGCAAATACTCAGCAAAAGGCAAAATAATTCTGGCAGACACCAGATTATTGACTCTACTTTCTTTTCCTGTTCCAATCATTTGCTTTTTAAAAAGAAAGATCGAAATGAAAAGAATGCAAGTTTATTTTAATGGGAAAGGATTGGTCAGCTATAAAAGTCCCATTTGTTTAATTCTTTAACAAAAGAGTGTTTCTTCTACTGAAAAATAATTCAAATTTCAAATTTTGGGATATTTGCTGCTGGTGTGCTTTCATTACCATTGGCAGAAGCATAAAAACTAGGCTGTCACTGGAGGACAGTCCGGTACCATCCACAAGTATTTATTAAGGTTTGTGTAAGTTAGGAGAACCCCAAGTACAGGCAGAAAGGGTTGCAGAATCCAAGGAACAGACACACAGTCCTATACTACAGAAGAGATACGTTCACAAAACAGAGTACAGGCTAGTGTGAGGAGATCTTAAATATCATCAGATGAGTTACCATGACAGTTGTGGACTTCCTTCTCCCTTCACCCAGAGCGAATCTATTAAAGTTTTTAGAATGTATTTAGGTTGTGCTTAGATTTCATTAGAACAGGAAGAATCTCACATCTGTAGGAAAGACAGAAGAATAAACTTTGAAAACCTCTGGTGGTTAATCCTCTTTATTTCACAAGGTTGTGTAGCCAAGGTTGAGAACCACTGAATTAGAAAAGGGCAGAGAGTTATAGCAGGCCTGGAGTATATGCTTTAGTGAACTACCTTCTGCTTCTATGGTCCAGCTAATTTTTTTTAATTGAAGGTTTTCAACTTTTTTCTCTAATACTTTCTATTAACCATGCATCTTCAGAATTATATATAATATTATTTTTATATATTATCCCATCAACTTATCTCTGAGATACCAAAGGACATCAGTTGTGTTTTCTCAGTGTTAAAACTCAACCATAGAAAGTCCACTAAGAGGGGGCCAGAGATTTAGAGAAGTCTCACAGCGGAGACAGAATGAGATAGGCATTAAAGAGTTGCCTTTACTTATTTGTTTAAGGTGTTCTTGGTACCATTACCAGTGTGGAAAAAACCAGACAAGTATGTAACAGTATTTTCCCTGTTCACTCAACAAATAGCTGCTGAACACTTGAATGCACAAGGCCTGTGTCAAGGGCTGGCGTGACATGTCCTCTTCCTTTTCAGGCAGAGTGAGGAGATCCTGGGAGGAGCAACAAAGGGCACATTGGAGCTGTGTGACGTGGGATGAGTCACTTAACCTCTCTGAGGCTTAATTTCCTCCCTTGTGAAATAAGAGGATTAACCACCAGAGGTTTTTGAAGTTTATTCTTCGGTCTTTCCTACAGCTGTGAGATTCTTTCCTGTTCTAAGGAAATCTAAGCACAACCTAAATACATTCTAAAAACTTTAAAAGATTTGCTCTGGGTGAAGCGAGAAGGAAGTCAGCATATGCTTCTTGTTCAGTCTCTCTTCCTCATGTCCCAAACTGCCCTTTGCAGAAACTCAGGATTACAGGGAAATAGTATTTTTAAAACAACTCATCTGCCCCATTCCTTTAAAATAGTAATGCTGCAGTAAGAAACACAAGTAATCAGAGTCTCGGGTTTTTTTTTTTTTTTTTTTTTTTTTTTTTTTTTTTTTTGCTTTTTGGAGACAGGGTCTTGCTTTGTAGTTCAGTCTGGTCCTGAGCTCACTATGGTGCCCAGGCAAGCCTCCGCGAACTCAGCAATCCTCCTGTCTCTGCCTCCCGAGTGCTGGGATTACAGGCGTGAGCCACCACACCCAGCATTATATGTGGTAACCGGGGATAGAACTCAGGTCCTTACGCTTGCGAGTCAGGCACCGGAACCACTGAGCTAACCCTCCGGCCCCAGAGGCTCGGTTTTTAAAAATGGAGATGAATTATACAGTACTAGGATGCTCACAGAGTATAAGTTTCTTAAAAGAAATGAAGAACTGCTGTTTCAGAGTGTCTAGTACACCAAGTAAGAGGAACTGGAAGTAGGAAATCAGATATTAGGTCATAAAGGCCTAGATTGGCTTGTGTGTCTGGGAATGGTAAGGGTCAAATGTATAGAAGTACAGAAGAAGCTGCAGAACTTGGTACGATTAAACAGAGAGGAAAGACACAGAGAAGTCAAAATACCACTCCAGTTTGTGAATCCAACGTGTTACTACAGATAGACATGGGGAAGTAGATCTCAAATGAGGTACATATTGGAATTTCCTAGAGAGCCTTAAAAAATCCTGACAACAGGTTCACGCTCCCAAGAGGTTCTGAATTAATTGGTTAGGGGGATACAGCCTGGGCACTGGGATTTTTAAAGCTCCCCAGGTAATTCTAATGTGTAGCCAAGGTTGAGAACCATTGAATTAGAAAAGGGCAGAGAGTTATAGCAGGCCCGGAGAATATGCTTTAATGAACTACCTTCTGCTGCTTTTATGGTCCAGCTAATTTTTTTATTGAAGGTTTTCAACTTTTTTCTCTAATACTTTCTATTAACCATGCATCTTCAGAATTACATATAATCTTATTTTTTATATATTATCCCATCAAATTATCTCTGAGATACCAAAGGACATCAGTTGTGTTTTCTCAGTGTTAAAATTCAACCATAAAAAGTCCATTAAGAGGGGCCCGAGATTTAGCTCAGTGGTTCCGGTGCCTGCCTCGCAAGCACAAGGTCCTGAGTTCGATCCTGGTAACCACATAGAATGCTGGGCATGGTGACTCACGCCCACCAGCAATCAATACCACATACCACAGTGCCGGGCGTGGTGGCTCACGCCTGTCATCCCAGCACTTGGGAGGCAGAGACAGGAGGATTGCTGAGTTCTGAGTTCGAGGCTTGCCTGGGCTACATAGTGAGCTCAGGTCCAGCCTGAACTACAAAGTGAGACCCTGCCTCAAAAAAAAAAAAAAAAAAATCCACTAAGAAATGTGTGTGTGTGTGTAAGTGCTGTCACTTTAAAAGTTTTCTTAACTACAGGACCATAAAGACATTGATCCAAAACTCTGTCCTTCACACAATACACACACACACTTCAGAGACTTGAAAATATCATGTAAATCAGGCACTGTCTTCTTTAAAAATACTGTACAGTCTCTCAGAGAGCAGTATTAAAAGTCAAGAGATTGGGCTTCAGTCTGCCTAAAACTAGGAAAAGCATCCTAGATAAAATTTTAAATCACAAATATTTTTGTAACCTTTTTTGAGTTTCCAATCTCTTTGTCCAAAAATGATCCAGCTGGATCTTAACTAATCATTCTGGTGATTAATCTAATTGTCTTTTCCTACTGAGGAAACAGAGGCCCAGAAGTTAGGTAATAAGCCCAAGCCCCAGAGGTGTAATTTGACCTAGTGGATCACACTCAGTTTTTTGTTTGTTTGTTTGTTTGTTTTGTTTTGTTTTTTGTTCTTTCTCCTTCTCTAGCCTGGTTTCTCTGTATTTTTTCACCAAGTGAACAAACGATGTACCAAGGACATGAACCACCTTCAGCTCTAGGAGGAATGATAGGTGCTTACTCCGAGTCATCTCCTCTTCTGCTACCTACAGGGTTTCACCATAAACTTGATTAAAAAAATCATTTTCTACTTCTTCCTAGAACTATGAAAATTCTTAGTTTCATTACTGAACTGCAAGCTTCTTGAAGGATAGATCTATGTGTGATTACAAGAGTCACGTTTCCAATCTGCAGAACTTGGAAGAGTTTTATTTCTTTGCTAAATTCTGTCTTAAACTGATTCATTTGCCTTAAACTGATTCATTTGCCTAGCTAACTATATTAAATAGAGATATTTTCCAAATTAATTTACACCCCTCGTTCCATTTGGTTGTGAGGAGGACAGAACCTCTCTACTGTTTTCTAAATTGTAAACAGCTCTTCACACAAAGGTAAACTGTTACCATGTCTTCCCTGAGCTCTTTCTATTTATAAGCCAGTTTTCCTAGTTTCTTTAATAATCTGTCAGAGCAAAAGTATTTTGAGATCAATTGCTTTCTTTGACAACACTTTCTGGATAAAGTACAGGTTGTTCAGCCTTCTTCTATAGCACAGGCACTCCAGGACTAAAACCATGACTTCAATAGTGACAGGATCTGTGTGGAGTTCAGAGGAACTACTACCTCCCTTGGTGGAGGGAGACTTATGATTTTAAATTAAAGTTATGTTAGCTTTCATAGCTGATCAGCTGGAAGGCTGAGCTTGCCTTCTTCCAGGTCAATATTAATGATCTAACAGTATCATTATCTGAAGTGAGAGAAAGGAAGCTCTCATTTGTATATCTGAGCTCTTAAAATAGTTTTCCCTGAGACACGAAGCACAGCGCCCCTGGGAGGATAACCCGGCACATGCACAATCTGGGTTTTTCTTACGACCTCTGACAGAGAACTTTATTTTCCCAGCAATGGATTTGTAGACCTGGCATAAACTACTAAGTGAAGGTGCCACAAAAACACAAGGAAAAGAATACTATTTTAAAAGCAGATTTGAAGAAGAAAAATGTGCACATGCATAATCTGTAGAGGGCATAAAAATATTGGGGAGAGTCAGTTTGGCAGGCAACTTCATAAAAATGTCTCAGTATACTGAAGAAAATCATTGAAAGCAATGACTGAGAAACAGCATCATTTTTAACCTGTAGAAATTCTGCACCTGGAGAATATCTTTGAAATTTTGAATAGACTCCTTCAATTATAAAAGAAGAGCACGCATACAGTCACATTGTCTTGTCCTGACATAAATAAAAGGAGGAAGAATTTCAAATTACTTCTACTCGTGACAGTTCTAGCCTAACAAAGTTCCTGCCACAAAATAGAGGGTGAAGGACTTCTAGTAGAGCTGTAATTGCCATAATGTTGATTAAATGTACACTTAGCGTAGGGAAAAGCTTTTCTGTGGCACGGCAGAGTCTTTCTAGTGCTATTTCAAAACTCTTCAAGTACAATCTTCTAAAAGTGGCACTTTGATGAGCAGCAGTACGACAACATACCTGAAGTCACATTGCTATGTAAAACTGAGGTTGGAATTCCAAAGCTATAAGAAATTTGGCAATACTGTCTTACATACACTGTCATATGCACATAGAGTTTGGTTATGAACTACATATGGAAACGTTTTATTTTATACTTACAATTTACCTTTGAGACCAAATATTACCAGATGAATTTAGTCAATTCTCATTGCTCTGCATTTACTAGATTCAGTTCCTAGAAATATTTGCCTATTTTCTTGAATCATAGAGATGTACACACATATGCATACATTAGTGTAGCAGTCCATGTGTATTTAAGGGATAAATGTTGCACAGCTAAAGATAATAAGAAGACAGTGTCATGGAACCAAAAATATTTTCCAAGCAGAAAAACCAATGTGATTTGAAGGCCTGAATATGTAGATGCTGAACAAAGTTTAGAACATTTATTATAATTTAAAATCAGCATCATTGCTTAACAATTATACATTCCTGGGCTAAGGATTTTGTTCAGTGGTACCATGACTGTCTTGTAGGGACAAGGTCCTGAGTTCAATTCCTGGTGCTGCCAAAATAAAAAAAAAAAATCACACATTCCTTATCATAATACAATCCTCTTCTCTATCTCTCTCTCAACACACAAACACAAACACACACACACATACACACACTGCAATAGGCTTCTCGAGTTCTCTTTGGTTAAGTACAGTGGTATTATTTCAATAATACAAGGCTTAAATCATCAAGATATTCAGAAGGCTTAAAGTAGAAAAGATACAGAACAGTATAAAGGCCATTAGCTTTTAGGGATTCTCTAACTTCTTCTGTGCTTTCCAGGCCTATCCTCTATATGTTTTTCCTAGTGCTGAGATAAAATTCAGGACCTACTGTCTAAATATTTTCAACTAGTGCCAGTCTTAGCTAGCATGACAAACAAAAGTCTCTCTCCATGAGGGTTACGTAGAAATAGTAGCTGCAAGCTCAACCATTAGGCTCTGAGTGCTAGTTTGGAGAAGAGAACACAACTGTGGATTGACACTTGCCTTTGACAATTTGAACAGAGTCAGGTCACCTGACCCTGACCTCATGTACAGCTTAGTAAATGGCACTGCTCCCCAAAGAATAATTTATCTTTCTCTTTTCGGAGAGCTAGACTTCACTCCACAATGAGGTAACAGAGACTAGGAAACTGACTTTATGTCAAAGCGTTACTATTTAAGAAAAAGTCAAGATTAGGGAGTTTAGTCACAAAGACAATAAAATGCATCTTACGGTGCTTGCCATTTGATTAAGTACCTGTCTACCTAAGACTTTCCTTGTGCTAATAAAGCATGCTTAAGATGCAGAAGTACACATGTATTCTACTAGTAGTTTCTCATAATCTATTTGTAATTGTATTTGCAAATTTGACATTAAAAAGTGAATAATACCGTGTAGAGTTAAATCAAGGGTAAGAGTCCTCATAGATTTTGAGCCAGGAAAATCAATCAATGACTAATGTAAGGCTACAAAAATGCATTTTCCCTGACCGCTAAGTTTGGAGTGAAATGCTGTAGCAACCCAGATATGAGACCCTTTATCACACTATACAGAACTACACACTACAGAACTGTGTAACATCTCAATTATATTGCTCTCTATATTGATAATGATTTGTTTTTTACCTTGATTTGCTTGTTGTCCCTATTGAAATTTGTCAGCAAATATTTGAATGTGTGTTCTATAAAGAAAAGTGCATGGCACTTGCTTTCACTACAGGGAAACATTCTAACACCGACACCCTCGTGTCTGTGTTCTCACACAAGGAACTTAAAGGAAAAGAACCAGGCACACAATCATCAGAGGAGAAATCCTATGATAGTAACTGTACGTCAGAATATAGGATCTCAGGAATAAAATGTGGTCCTTGGTTGTAAAATAGCAAACAAAAAGAAAACAAATTGTGAGCTATATGTATGTTACAGGTGCACTAGAAGAGATAGTAGCTATAACAGTTACACATAAAATCATTATCAAGACCACAGATGACCCTTGATTTGGGCCTTTTTAGAGAATATGGAGCATCTGGAATACACAAATTAGGACAAAAGTGAGAAATGTGTGCAAATATATCCATGAGTAAATGAAAAACAAATATCCCTGCTGGAAGAAACATCAGACCATGTTATTTTACAGCCTAAGGAGCAAAGGAAAATTTACACTTAATGTAGTAAGAGTTAGAAAGGGCCCGTAAGCATGCTATGAAGAAGTGAGGGCTCTGAGAAAAGAGAGCTTGCAGCCAGAGCTGACATTTCTAGAACCTTCTCCCCTCAAAGAACAGAATAGGAAACCTTAGGTATTTCCCACCCATGATTCTAGAGAAGAACAAGCAGCGTCCAACTATCTGTGAGGAGAAGCACAGAAAGAAAGGCAGCAGCCCAGAAATGGAAGAAGACAAGAAGCCTGGAACACAGCTCAATGCCACACCGCATGCTAGCACCCCCAAGGCCACGGGTTCCTTTGACAGCACCCAAACAAAGGACATATGAAATGACAGAAAATGTAGAATGCAAAAGCCTAGAGAAAAATTTCAGCTCTGGCATCAAGCCTTTTAAATATAACATGGTGAGAGACATTGAGTTTTAAAGCTTTGTTTATCCCTTAATGACTAGTTTCAGAGGTAGTGCACATGCGTATTTATACACATCTGGTTTAATTCTCCATGACCATGTAAGTGACCAATACTGTATGCCCACGTTTATGCCTCTGTACTCTCAGGCATGCTTTGGAAAGATAAGATAATTTTAATGTGTAAAATGTAGATGGAGGGCTAACTAATATAGAGATCAAACAATACCATAAAATGGAGATGATCAACCTTTTCTAAAAGAACCAGACAATTTCAATCAATGAATGTTCAAATATTGAGTCATTCTGAATTACAGAGATCCTTGACCAATATTTATTGCTCCATGTTTTAGAAGCAATTTCCATTTTGATGGGTTGCTTCAAAAGTGGTATTCCAAAGCAGTTAGGTAACATAAAAAATATAGGATCAAGATTATGTCTGTCGGATGAAAAATACAGCATTTACGCAGCATTATATAATCCATTCCCTGGTTTATGAGCCCAAGGTCCCCACGGGAGTGTCACAAACCCACATAATATGCTACAGGGTTATATTTTGCATCTCAGACTCTAAACGAACAGGAAATACTTTCTAAAACCACAAGTGTAGCTAGCATACTTCTACTCAGTACCAAAAAGCATGTCCAAATCTACAACAATTTCAGTTTGGCACTAAAGATGTTCTCAGTTTGGGAAAAACAACATTAAAATACATGCACTTTTCCTCCAGGATGTCAACTGTTAAGATACATAGCACATAAATCAGATGGCCAAATTGGGCCTATGAAAGAACAGTTACCAATGATTCAATGTCAAAGAAGCCTACTGCAGTTTTCCCCAAGGATGAAGCCAATATTTCTTAAACACTCCAGCTAACTGCCTTCAATAAAGGAAAAGCACATGATACTTAATTTCAAAGATGACATCACACGAGGGATAGTGTGTGGTCAATTTAAGGATGGGCATGATGGGGATTCAAAACAAAAATCCACATCCTGGATATCAATTTAAAGACAAATCAGTATAGGCACAGATAACACATTACAGAGAAAAACTACAATAGAACAGCAATTCTGTGCCTCAGAAACATGTATCAAAAAGCTATATAGTTGGAAAAAAACAGGAATTAACCCTGGTTTGAGATTAAACCATTTTCCAAAAGCATAACTAATCCAGACAAGTACATAAATATATAAAGTGTAACAAAGCAGCTATGTTACTGGTTTTTAAAAATTGATTTTATTGGTACATTTTATATAAACATGCTCATCACAATCAATGTTGAGAATTTGTACCTACACATGACACATCTTGATTTTCATTTTTTCCTATTCCCCAGCCCTCTCTACAACCCCCACCCCCTATATACATAAGCTTTTTCTTTTTTTTAACTATAGATATTTTGTATAATTTTTAAAAATACCAGTTCTTTCTAAAAAATATGTAAAAATTCTAAAAGTTCATAAAACATTATTTATGGAACTATTAAAAAATAAAAGGTGGCTCAAGAATTTTGAGTACATAAGACTATTTTATATATTTTCATAAAAATATTACAAAGTATGCACTAAAACGTGTAATTTTAGTCACTGAAATAGGTGAAAAAATGAGAATTGTTTTTGCTTCTTACCTAATCAACCTTATCACAATGTTCAACTGTTAAAACAGTAGGCTTTAACCAAAGATCAAGATTTCCCCAAGAAGTCCTGTATTTGGTGTCGGCCTCCATCTCAACATTTTCCAACATACTTGTGAATAAATCATCCACCATATTGCCCTTCGGTGTTTAGTTTACAGTCATGACCATGGGATTCCAAAATAAACTTCTTCCCAAAGGAAATGGACATTGGCTCCTGACCTCAGAATTAAGAGTGCACTGTATTTTGTTTTTAATATAACACTAAATTTATCTTTTAAATTGATGGGGTTTCTACAGGTCAGAATTTGACAGGCTGTGTACAAAATATAGACCACACAATATTTTCAACATTTTTTTTATGAACTGCTTATTAGGAAATTGATATAACCTACAATAAAATAAAATATCTGATATGTAAGGGAAAGAAGAAGAAAAAGAACAAAATTGGAAATCAAAAGAAAGAAAAAGAAATCTGGCAACACTGTAACTTTATTTTCCCAAATCAACAATCCTTTTATATTTAGTTGTAAGAAAGAAAGTATTATCTTGCTACTTGTCCTTTCTTCCTTTTTAAAAAAATCAATCTGCTTGCACGCAGCATCTGAATTTGTCATCCTTGGTTTACAAATGTGGGTATATTTTTTACCCTGCTACTTGATGTGATCTATTCTGAATTTTAAGTTTAGAATGCCCAGAATATATTACAACATGTTAATAAGTCCAAGAGTAACTAAATAAGTAAGTCAGTGAGTGGTAGCTGTTAATGAGTAGTTATGAAGTTGTTCAATTTAGCCAGACTTAATTTGGCTACTACATATTTCATTTCACCTGCATTAAACTCTGAGTGACAACCAACCACCAGCCCCCAGAGTATTAAGGACAAAATTATTCCTTTTGAGTAGTAAAAACAAACAAAAACAGTTTTGGAATAGAGAAATTAAAGAAATATGTGCAACAACCAGGGCCAGAGGAATTTTCAATTAGAGTAGAGAACAAAATGTTCTGTCCAAGGAAAAGACAACTCGAAATGCTTTTAAATTTGTTTCCAAGGATTTTCTCCAAAAAGTAAAACGCAGATGTGAGCTCATCTTCACAAAGTTTAAACAGTCAGTGCTATCTTAAACAAGTCTTTGTTATATCTAATAGGGAAAAGACTACTTTTCTAATATTACTGCCTTAGTAAAGATATGTTCCATAAAAATAAAATGCTTTATGCTTTTACTGTCTATTCAAACAGAGAAACACTAGTTTTCCCCCCTCTAACTGTAATTGTCAAGCCACTCTTTATCCAAGCAATCATGACAATGTTCTGTTTAAAAAGTAAATAATATATTCAATTTCCCATTATTTCTGAAAACTACAAATATAAATTTCATAAAGAGTAAACATAAACTGAATTATTTTTGTGCTCTTAAACACGCCTAAATAAAATGATGTCAAATGATCACTTATTTGTGGTAGCAAAAAATGATCACATTAGAATCCAAATCATTAAGAAGCAAGCACAGGCCTGTACTTCTAGAAGCATCTAGAGAATTAACTAGAAGTACCAGTAAAGATGTTGGTTCTTTCCATAAGATAAAATAACTTATAGTCTTAAAGTGTTAGACATATTTAAGTTCAACAATATATAGCCATATGATAACAAATACATTTTCTTCTAAGGAACAAGACAGATTTCATATGCTGAAAATGTAATACTTTGTTACGCATGGCAAAGAGGTTAATAATGTCTTCTTAATTAAATGAAACAGCTAAATTCAGGGCAGTGAAAGAAATAGGAAAAAAATTTAAAAACATGTACACCTGCTCTAGATCTCTTTCTCCTGCAGATTATGATTCCTAAAGGAGCCTGGAAGTCTATTCCTGAAAGGTAATAGAGGAGGCAGACTTCTATTAATGTTATGTCCTCTGACACCTTGTCTGTGGAAATAAAAGGGGGAAGCATTAACTTTCAGCGGTGGACATGTTAAAAAGAAAAAGAAAGAAAAAAACCAAATGAGCAAATTCTAAATAGCTTTTTGGAGCAAGGTGACCCAGACTAGTTTAACAGAGAACTAAAATGTAATCAAACGAAACCTACGACCTTTGTACCACAGAGAGTGAGGGAGAAAAGAAGGCAAACACAGTTTAAGAATCCGCAAAGAAAAAAGAAGTCACACGTGTGTGCAACATCCCGCTAAACCTGGACATGACAGGCGGTCCCGTAAAGAAAGCTAAGTTTGTAAAGGAGGCAGCTGGGTCTCCCTTGGCACTTCCTGTAACACGGCTTCAGCTTCTTCCCATGACCCATTTTCAACATAGGAAACTGAAGGAAACCTCAGAGCAACAGGGCAGAGTAAACCAGAGCTATGTGAACTGGTCATGAACCACCTGAAACCACACCTCCAGTTTCCAAGTGAAAGCAAATCCCACTGACTTGCCTCAGCCTCTCAGCAATTACACAATCTACACAGGTTCCTGCTCTGGCCCAGCATGTCTGTGTGTGTGTGTGTGTGTGTGTACACGCACGCCTGTGCGCACATGCCTGTATACCTGCCCGTCTGCTTCTACAGACTTGTTCAGTGTCCACAAAGACTAAGAAGAGGAGGGAGATGTTGATTCCCAAGGAACAATTGTGACAGCAAGAAGAAAACTGCATGAAAAAGAGATTATCTCCCATTGGCTCACTTTCTCCAGACTTAGTGGTGCTTCTTGCTCATGACTTCAATCTAGAGGGACCAGAGTGAGAGTGGTTGTACAGTTAAAAACCTAGACACACAGAAAAGAAAACATGAAATAATCATTCAGCTTATTTAAAATTGAAACAGAACACATTCATGCTAGAAAATCCTATTAAAAATAAAACCTACTATCTTATTCTGGGAGAAACCCATAATGTGCCAAGAAATTATTATCTTTTTTTCTCTTTTAAAACAAGTATCTTTTTTAAAACTAAATATCCACTGGAAGGTACCTGAAAGTATTAAGAAACAGAAGTAACAGATGATATTTAAAGCAAAATGATCTAAATATCACATTGACCATATTTGCTTTCCTCAGGTGTTTGAAAACTTTAGAAATCATACAGGTAATATAGTACCTGACCACTTCGCCTCTCTTTTAAGAGTTTTAAAAGAAGGATTTCTCTTCTGCTTATTCTAGGCTAAAGCTAGAGAGTGTAGCAGTTCTGAGAGATCCTATTATAAAGAAACCCAATTAAGTAAAACCCAAACTTATTTGATGATGGAAGTTTCATCAGGCTTTTTGCAGCATGAAGCAGAAAGGAAGCGATGGGAGAAGGGATGAAGTGGAAGTAACTGGTATCTCATACGCGTAAGTAAAACCTAACTGTTAATATTTCAGATCTGTATTAAAATGCAGGAAGGAACAGGAAGAAACAGAGCCTGTATAGCAAAACCGCTTGGACAAGATTACAAAGCCACTGGGGATAGTAAGAGGAAGACACAAACCTTGCTCTTTGCAGCCATGGATGGTCGTTCTATTTTACCACATAAAGCTGATGTCAGAGGAGACACCTCCTGATCATACCTTGTACCCTTCTCCTCCGGTGTCATCTCCTAGCTCTCCTGCACCACAGGGAGACTGTACACGCACCTCCTCTTTTTGGAGATAATGTCTTGGGTACCTCCTTTTCTACTGAGCTTGGTTTCTCCTTCTCTTCTGACATGAACTGTATTTTTTAAGGATGCCCAAGCTCTATGTTCATTCATCTCAAACTACCAATTTAGTCCCTTCACTGCCAGTTACCTTAAAACAGTGTCCAGATTTCAGATCTCAACTTCTTCCACTCTCCCTTGATCCTTAACCATCAGAATCTGGTCCATTCCCCCCAACCACTGTGCGTCATCCCACAGCCTCCAGCTCTGCAGCCACAAAGGCCTTGTGCTTTGCCATCCTCTCTGATTACTCGACCCCCTTCCACACCTCTGGCTTACACTCAGTGTCTTCCTTCCTGTCTACATTTTCTCGGGGGCAACACTCGCAGCTTCTCACCTCAGCCTAAGTGTCATCTTTCCCAACAAACCCATGCTTGATTTCTTTGAGTTCGCAATGTCATTCAGTAAGCATGGCAATTATCTTGCCTATTTCAATGAATGGGCCGATAAAATCTGTTGTTCAGTCAGGACTCCTTTGAGAGTGAAAGGCTCTTAGTTACACTAGAAAAACAGAGAAAACTATTACCACCCCTTGCAAACTAAGATGTGTGTTCCCATAAGGGTAGCACTTACCAGTTCTCACTGCAATTCACTGGTTCCCATGTCTAATGTACATCCAACAGACTACAAGTTCTTCAAGGTCAGAGACTCTCACCCAGTATGCTTAGTACATCTTGGATTCTTAAAAAAGTTTCTTGAGTGAAAAGCTAACTGAAGACTAAGAGAATCTGTTCTAAAAAAAGAAGATGGCTAATGATAACAGTAATTTCCTTAGTAGGAACAAATTCTTAATGAGGAAAGACATTAGATATTATAGCATTATCTAACATTTCAGCAAAACCAAAAGAAAATCTCATGGGTATTTCTGAATTTGGAGTACTTCTTACCATGCCTTGAGATAGGCTGGAAAACAATGGCTTATCCCTTAGCTCTATTATTTTACTTTTTTCCCACTTTGCAGTTACTTATCATTTTAATGTCACTTTCTTGGTGAAATATTGCTCAGGGTAGCTAGGTAGTTAAATGCCTCCTCTTTTATACTCCAAAGGCACTTTGTTGAGATTCAATAATTAATCCAGGGTCTCCAAAGTAGCAGACAGAGTACTGGGAGCGTTCACACGTACTGTCATTAGCCCTCCTAGTAACCCTGTGAGATAATTACTGTCCCCATCTCAGAGATGAGAAATAAGAATCAGAGGATTAAGAGAATTCCCCAAGGGCCGGAGATTTGGCTCAGTGGTTTTGGCGCCTGCCTTGCAAGCGCAAGGTCCTGAGTTCGATCCCAGTAACCACATAGAATGCTGGGCGTGGTGACTCACACCTGTAATCCCAGCACTTGGGAGGCAGAGACAGGAGGATTGCTGAGTTCGCAGTGGCTTGCCTGGGCTACATAGTAAGCTCAGAGCCAGCCTGAACTACAAAGCGAGACCCTGTTTCAAAAAAAAAAAAAAAAAAGAGAGAATTCCCCAAAATTACAAGGCAAGTCATGGAATCTGTGTCTAAACTCAGCTCCTACTTGCACAGACACAGAACTCAGCACATTTATGACACGACTGCTCATGAGTCTACCTCCCCAGTGAACCTGTCTGGGATCTGGAAGCAGGGACAATGTCTCTCTGAAAAAAGACCATCAGACAACCCAGCAAAGAGTTCATTCTGAGGCTGACAAAAAGATAGCTTTTAATGTTGAACGAATATCAGATAAATAATATGACAAGCTTTTGTATTCACTCAACTTAGAATCTGCTTAGGACATTTAGTAACTCCTTGGTCTGTTAACAGCTAATGCTCTTGCAACCAGATTCTGTTTACGCATGCTTCACCCTTCAAAATGTGCTTATTAAGTAATGTGTTAGATTTCACAAACTAAGAAGGAAAACCAGTTCTATTCCTTTCAAATCACAACTCCCCAATTACACTCATCTATCTTTAATTTAGGTCCCACTCATAGCAGATTCATTCCATCTCTGTTTACACTAGCATATAAAAAATACTAGCATTACTAGCTATGGGCAGTGTACCATCTCCATCATGTACAGTCTGCTCCTACACAAACCTGGAGTTCCCTAGAGTAAAAGCACAGTGGTTCTCACAGAGGGAGGCAGGATGTCTGGGTTTTAGCAGGAAGAAAATAGATGGCCTGCCTCCTTCCTGCAATATGAGCAGCCCTCACCCTGCTCTTAAGCGCCTTATCTTAAGCATCCCTTCTCCATGTGGCCCAATCTTCCTTGACTCTGGATTGGAAGACATGGGAGCAAAAGATGGGTAGGAAGAGGGCAAGAAGGGCAGAACACAGGCTTGGAAGGTGCTCAGTCTGGGTTTGCATCACAGCCCCACAGCTCCCCAGTCATAGGTTCTTGGGCAAGTGACTTCCTCTGAGTCTAGTCTCCCTTTGACCAATGGGAACAGCAGTGGTAGCTATGCCTCACAGAGCTGAGCTAAGTTATACAGACTTCAGCAGATGTAAAGCACAGAAAATGGGTGGGGGCAATGGCATGTGCTTAACTAATATGGCACTGGTACTCTCCCCGTCCCCTAGTGTCTCCAACTTCCTTTCCACTTCCATTCCTTCCAACCTTCTTTAAAACATAAAGAATGTGGAGAGAGATGGGAAAGGGTCCCGCCCATCGTGTAACTCAGTGTTGTATGCCTGAGAGAGCAGGGGCTTGCGAATGAGAACGATGTCCTTTTGAATTCTGCCGCTCCACTTAGTAGCTACAAAACTGTAAGCAGCTATTGCACCTCGTGGAGGTTCACTTTCAAGTTTTATAAACAGGATCTGTTCATTCCCCCAAAATACAGGGGTTCTGGTTGGGATTAATGTTATTCTGGCCCTCTCCCCATCTTCCTTGGGAGGTCCTCTAACAGCCCAGAGTGAACAAAGTGTTAGAAAGGAATGGGATCGCAAAAGGGTGACAAGCTAAGGAGAGAAACCATGCGGAGGCCTGACAGCCAACGCCCATTCCTGCCCCTTTCTCCATCCCCTTCCTCCAAATCCCTCTGGCTCCCACTGTTTAGGAGGCTAAGGAGGCCTTGAAGTGGCGCACAGTGAGTGCATCGTCTTTCCAGGGTCTCCTCATCTGCCGTGGAGGACACAGCCCCCCTCCCTGTCAGGGAGCCGCGGCAGTGCATGCCACACTCCTGTTGGCTGTTAATTCGAAACCAAAAGCACATGATTCAGGGTACCCAGTAGAGTCTCTCACAGCCGTGGACCGATCAACAAGCAAACAGGACTTCTGCAGAAGAGACCCCAAACACCACGGAAACTATTTCTTCGGAGGGATCCTGCAATCTACCTTTCACACGCTGGCAAACTAATTTTTGGAGCCTGGGACATTTTCACACCAGAGTCTGCCAGTACTGGGTTGTCTAAATCATTTTAGATATTCTAAGTTCGTGACAGCAGGATGAATTGTTTTTAAGGAGGCCTGAAAATAAAATGTTCTTGATATACTTAAAAAGAAACAAAATACACGGGGAGGAAATCTGCTTTGTGGTGTTCTGGTCTCTCCTCAGGCAGGCTGATGTTGACAAAGTAACCCAGAGTTCGGCTGGCACCCTGGTGAGGGGAAAGCCCTCCCTTTTCCTCTAGGAAAGAACGGAACTAACCTCCCCACAAAGAACCCTATGGGGATAAATGAGAGAAATCGTATCTACCAGAAACTAACAATGGCTACGCAATCAGGAAGTTTCTAAGTGAAGATCTTGGTGAGCACCAATTTCACAGAGCACACTTTAGGAAAGAGGCTCTCAGCTGTTAGGAAAGAACAGGACAGAAATTATTTTATCAGCTATTTACAGCACTCAGAAGAAGTTTTAAAAGAATGATGGCTTTTAAAAAGCCAAAATGCCACATTATACTGATCTTTCTAAAGAAGATTCAAGTCAAAAATTTACATGTGCAAAACTATACAGCTATCTAATTCTCCCCCTAGAAGTAAATGATCTCCAAATGAAAGCCAAGACAGCAAGGAAAATATTAGAATTTTAGATTTCTGTCTTTTCAAACATTGGGCAGTCCAAGTGTACTGTAGTAATTAAATGTTCAAATAAACGTACTTTCAGGCTGGAGATTTAGCTCAGTGGTTCCTGTGCCTGACTTGCAAGGACAATGTTCTGAGTTCGATCCCTGGTAACCACATACTACAAGGCTGGGAGTAAAGGCTCACACCTGTAATCCCAATACTTGGGAGGCAGAAGTAGAAGGACTGCTGTGAGTTCAAGGTCAGTCTTGGCTAGATAGTGAACTCAGGGCCAGCCTGAAGTACAAAGCAGGACCCTATCTCAATAAAAAAAAACAAACAAAAAAATAAGTAAATATGCTTTCTTATTTTACATATGTTTTACATTTAGAATATCTTGACAAAAATGTTAAAAATAATGAAGCTAAAATTAACTATTAATTTCTAATGATAGAGTTTTGACAATAAGGGTTTGACAACAGGAGTTTAAGAAAATCCTATCAAAAATCCTGTTCAAAACAAATCCTATCAAAAATCAAGAATTTGGGGGTCAGGGATTTAGCTCAGTGGTTCCAGCATCTGCCTGGCAAGCACAAGGTCCCAAGTTCAATCCTTGGTACTACATACCACAATACTGGGCGTGGTGGCCCATGCCTGAAACCAACCCTCAGGAGGCAGAGGCCAGAGGATACCTCAGAGTTTGAGGGTTGCCTGGGCTACATAATTCAGGGTCAGCCTGAACTAAAAAGCAAGATCCTGTCTAAAAAATTTTTAAACAATCAAGAATTTGGTGTACTAGAGATTCCTGATAATATGAAAAAAAGTCTTAAAAAGTGAAGGAACCATTTCCTGCACAAGTATGCTCTGTCATTTACTTAAAAGTTGGTTTATCTGTACTGCATTTTCAAGCCCATTGGGTGAGTTTACTTACATTTGGGAACATGTTATTTTCATATGTTGCCCTTTGCATAAAATTCAGTGCAAGGTAGAAAACAGAGTGAGAGAAGAAGGAGCAACTATCACAACCAAAGTTCTGAGCTTGGCTTCTTCTTGTCTTTAAAACTAAACCTTAAGAGTGTGAAACACCTGAAAATTGGGGGAAGCCCAGCATGTTTCTGTTCTCACTTTATTATTGACAAGCACCTAGTAGGCTGCTGGCCTGCTTTTTAAATATGTTTGAGAAACCCTTTCTGTTCTTCTGAAACAGAACACTTTGAAGAAATAATTGTACCACATCGACATCACAGAAACAGACTTCCCTGTAGCCGGAGTCACATGGAACACTGTCTATGATACAGTTTTGGAAGCGTCTGAATAATGAGATCTTCTTAAAGTTTCACCAGAAGAGAGAAAGGAAGATGGCAGCTGCTGGAACAGGGGTCTGAAACATAGTTTAATAGGCTAACAAAAGACAGCCTGTAGGACAGAGTGGTCTCGGTAAGAACTCAAGAGAGTCCTGGAAACTCTAGTTTGGAAACTTGTTAGCATGAATGAGAGAAGAAGGAATCCAGGATTTAGGGATGAGGTTTACCAGTGTCATAAACAGGCTACATCACAGGCATGGTGACTCCCTGACGTATAGAGAGGGCAGAAAGGGAGGAATCCAGTCAAGGTTCTAAGCAGTGGAGGCAACCGCAAAAGAGAAAAGGAACAGTATGCTATGTGGAGATTTTTCATCTGGGATCAGAAATGCTTCTGAATACAAGACCATACTGTGTGAGAAGTCAAGTAAGATATCTAAAATTGCTGATGCCTTTCCCTCCAAGAAGAAAACTGGCCCAAAGTCTCAAACATGGCCCAGAACACACAGCCAATGATCACCAATCCATACAGTGCCCTTAACAGGCCCCCAACTCTCCACTGCTTATTTGAACACTTTTCTAAATGTTTTATTAGAGCATAGTTAATAGGAAGATAGATCATTGCATATGCATTTATGTATTTAAAAGTTTTTATTCTTCTCTTCTCTCATACTAAATCACAAGCTCCATGGGATGATTAAAAAAGAAACCCACAAAGCTCTACTGGGACTTCAGGACTCAAATCCGGCTCTGTCACTTCTATTTAGTCTCATGAAGTTAGTTAATTTCTTTTGTAAAATATGAATTACAACACTGAGTTTGCAGGCCTCTGGGAACTCTGAAAAGGGGGTAGTCAGTGCACACAGTACTTTATAAGGTGCAAACTACTCCACAAGGTAACATGCTATGATTACTGCTTTTAGTTTATCTGTGTACCACGAAGTTCATTCAATAATACAAACTGATTCAAAGCACAGGTCAGACACAGAAGAGCACAAGACCACACAGCAGCGACCAAAGGTGAACACCTCATGCAAGTAGATGGTAACTGAGAGTGTGAAGATAGCAGCTGATCAGTGGACTTGCCCTGACTACTCGGAAGCCAAAGTGCTGCAAGGGAAGGCACTGAAGCTACTGGAAGCTTAGTCCCACAGAGCTCCTAGCAGTGTGGTACGTGGGAGCCATCTTTACAACTACAACACTGAGGAAGTGAAGGTAGATAAAAGACAGACATCTCTTGACTGACACTTTTGGGTTTCCCCTAGAACAGCAGAACACTAACATTTCCCTACCTTAATTGTTGTTAATATCTCTATTTTTATGACAATTTCCAACAATCTGGTCAACGTTAGTCTCTTCTTCCTTTATGAC
>PVIC010027149.1:0-24069 GCA_004025085.1 Thryonomys swinderianus
AGAAGAAGAAGAAGAAGAAGAAGAAGAAGAAGAAGAAGAAGAAGAAGAAGAAGAAGAAGAAGAAGAAGAAGAAGAAGAAGAAGAAGAAGAAGAAGAAGAAAAGAGAACAGGAGGGAAAAAGTGAAATGAAGCTTCTATGAAACTTCCTAATTTCCACATTTAAGTCCTCAGTTTTAGAGTTTTCTAGAAACAGCTTATGCTGTGTTCAACCTTGCTAAAAGTAGGGACAATTTTACTCAAATTTTATTATATGACATCTTCCTTCTATTGCCCTTCTATCGTGCCTTACATACCTTTCTCTTTTTCTTTCTTCTTCTTTCCGTGTGTATGTGTGCACTCGTGTGTGTATCTGTCTTTCTGTCTCTTTCTCTGTGTGTGTTTGTTTCTCTGTCTGTCTCTGTTTTTCTGTCTCTCTTTGTCTTTCTCTGTGTCTCTGCCTCCTTCTGTGTCTCTGTCTCTCTGAGTCTCTTTTTTTCTGTCTCCCTCTCTCTCTGTCTCTTTGTCTCTGTTTCTCTCTCTGTATCTGCCCCTTTCTCTCTTCCATCCTCCCCTTCTTCTGTGATTCTGCACCAACTATAAACATGTACATTCTCCTACACTTAGTAAGAATTTTGTCCTAAGACAAAAAGCATTAACACAAAGCTTCCTCCTATCCTTCTGTTGTAGTACTCCTGGGTTCAACAGCATCTCCAACCCTCCTAGAACACATAACATTTTTGCTCTGGCCCTGACCATGGAGATCACACCTACCTGTGAGAATCGCATCATTGCTCTGACATGTAGACACATTTAACTTTGAACATTGCCAACTGCACGTGCTCTCAGAGAGAAGTGGTTTCATCTCTGTGTTCTGAGCTATCCTCTATTCTTGTATTATTTCAGATAAGACTGGTTATTGTGACAATATCAGCAACCAAACCAAACAGTGAGATTTCAGGCTGAGCCGATTAAAAGTTTATTTCTCCCAAAAATAGATGTTCTGTTCAGGGTGCTGCAGGGTGCCCAGCACTTATGTTCTCTGTGAGTCAGCATGACTCACATGGACATTTAGCCCCAGCATGGCAGAGAGGGAGGGGGTGGCACATATGTGTCTCAGTTTCTATGACAGAGAAGCCACACATCACACCTGAGCAGGTCAAGAGGCCACCCCTGGGACCAGAAAAGATGTCTCTGGCTTGGTGCCTGATTTCAGAATCAACCCTATACTAACCAGAATTTTTGCAGACTATTAGCCATCTTCAAATTAGCACATTTCTGATAGCAAGAGGTTTACTCACTTTTTGTTATGCAAAAATTATCAGTATACACTGAACATGTATGTATTAGTTCTTTGTTGATGTGGAGAAAAAGTACCCAAAACTTACTGACTTAGGGGGTTGGGGGAAAAATGAGAATTAAATTATGTCATATAGAGTTACAAATTCTCAATATTGTGTGTGATCATGATGTGTATATATAATGTACCAATAAAGATTCAAATTTTAAAAAAAGAACTTAAAAAACCACATGATATCTCCTATGTTTTGAGGTCAGAAACGCATGCAGAGCTTGGCTGCCTTCTCACTGCTAACTGATTAGTGGTAGATACACACTTCTGCCCAGGTGAGACCCTCCACTGGGCAGCTCACCATCGGGCAGCTAGCCTGTTTTTTTATTACAAACCAGCAAGAGCATGAGCAAAGAAGTTCAAGACAGAAATGAGAATCTTTCCTGGCTTAATTCTGGTGGTTTCACTGCTTTGTTCATTTGAAGCAATCAGGCTCAAAAGAAGAGAAATAAACAAAGGTGTAAGTAACAGATGATACAGAGTTGAGGTACCATGTTCAGGGCACGTGTCTGTAATTCCACCTACTAAAGTAAGGCTGAGGCAGGAGGATCCCTTGAGCCAAAGAGTTCAAGGCCAACCTGAACAATATAAGAGAAGATCTGCTTAGAAAAATATTCTTAAAGACACAAACTACTCTTACTTGCTTTCAAAACAGAAAGATAAGAAGGTTCAGAGCAAGAAAAAGAACACTTGTAGGAAGAAGTGGGTAATTGAGAACAAGTGGATACACTGCTCTCCTTATTGCTCTCCTGAGTCTCACAGTTTCATATATTTAATTAACTAATTAATTAATTACTTTTGCTGTTTTACTCTGACTTTGCTGCTGTTATTTTACTTACCTGAACTTCAACAGTGAAAATTCCAAGACTTGAAAAAATAATCTCAGACCTGAAGAAACTGGTAAGACACTTATATCCAGTATTAATAGATTCTATTTATTTTTACCATAACAAGACTGGAGTTTTATTCTGTCACTCAAACAGCTACAGTGAGTACAAGGAGCACTTACTCTAGTTTGCAGGACCTTCTCAATTCCTGATGTATAATAAATAACAGGAGCCTACACGCTTAGCTGAGCCACTGAGCATTCATTTCCTTTGTGACCGAGGCATGTCTTTTCTTTTGCTCGCAACTCCCATAAGAGGACCTTTCCTTTATTCTCTGTGGCCACATATAGGGCAGTTACCAGCCAAGACTAATCATTCAGTGCTCCATTTCCCCTTCCCAGACTTTTTGGGAGCTACAGAAATAAGTTCCTGAGCTTTATTCCTCTCTGATCCTCTGTATAATCTCATGCTTTGATCTGTCTCCATCACCCATCTGGCCTAAATGGTGCTTATGTATCCTGAGTCCTCACCCGCCTCTTTCATCTGTCCTGCAGAAGCCCATACTTAAGTTCTGTTAATGTCAATCTTTCACACAGTGCTGGAAGAATGAGGTCATTGTGTATCTAATACAGTCTTCAAGAGGGAGTGCTTCTAGAAGGAAGAGAATGAATCATTTGTCAGGTCCCCAAAGCAGATGGCTTTATTCAATTCTGACTCATGTGTCTAAGTGCTAATTCTGTACATCCAGCAGAGACTATTACAGCCCAATCAAGCCTGCCTGTCCTAGAAGTAACAGAGTCTACCTGGGTGCAGAGAAACAGGGTGAACTAAGTCTTCTGACTTTCAGTAGCTGGATGTGACCCCCCTGTTTCTAAGTTCTCTTCAAAGGAGAATGAGCAAAAATGAAAATTATAAATTCTGCCTCACATGCTTAAAAACACTTGCTCTAGGATTTCAGTTTATTTTAGCATGAAGGAGAATAAAGAAGCCATGGAGGCAGCTATGTGTTGAAGAAGACAGAGCTACCAACCAGTCTACAACAAGACTTTCTGAAATAAAAACTGCCTTCTTACCTCATAGCATTAAAAGAAGAAAAATAAACTCATGTTTTTGTTGAACCATTATCTTTATGTTTCATCAATCTTACTTTGCTCTAATGAACAAATCAAGATTGATAGAAATGTATATGGAATCATTTTAGAAGATTCAACATTTTTCATTCTCCCGTGGGTAAAATACATAATGGTTAAATGTGTTCAAACTGGAAATCACTAAAATGCCATTTTTTCTGTACAAAATTTCTGTTTTGCTCTTTTCCACAATTTCTGTCTCCTTTCCCAAGCAGAGGAATGAGGACAGGAAAGGCCTTACATGACATCCATGCTTCCCTAGTCAGGCAAATGATGAGTTTCTGTCAATTTGATTTTCTAGTTATAGTAGTGACATTCTTTTACAACTGACAACGTTGATTATATGTTGATGTGGGAACTGGATAATTTGTTAAAATAAATACTGATATGAGAACTGAATAATTAAAAAAAAAACTTGACTGATGATATTGCTGTCTCATGAACAGACATTGCATATACAGTGTCCCTGGCAAGGTCGTAAGTCCCTTTTGCAGCATCAAGCAGTCCTTCCTCTTTTGAAATTCACACTCAGAACTACTGAACCTTTCATTCTCATGTCACTGTATAGTCTCAGATATTATGATGGGATTTGTATAGATTTCTGTTTATTGAACCAGTCAACTCAAGATAAATATGCTTAGACTTCCACTCATTTAACTCACAGTTTGGGTTTTAAACTAAATGCACTGCACCCAGACTGTGAAATGTACATTAACACTTGCAGCAAAGAAGCAAACATTAGTTGATCCAGTCATCTAGCACTGACAGGCCGTCACCACTCTGGTACACATAGAAATATACATTTCAGAAGCTCACGGCATATTTCCTCCTCGATTCAGGCTCCTCGTTTATGACAAATGAACATTTCTCTGGTGTATTTCTAGTACAACGTGTTCTCCTAGCCTGATCATATGTTCACAGATTGTAGGGAGCCTGTGAAAGTCTCTCTGGTATACATGCTCCTGGGCAAAATCCCGTCTGGTACCTGGTGCTCATGACCACTAAACTGCAATGTGAGACAGATGGTTTGACCAAGTGAGAGACTCTATCTGCAAAATTCGGAGATCTGTGTTCTAGGAGGGGCTGGAAGAAGAATGAACATATCTACTCAAGCAAGACAATATCAAGAATGTCATTGTTGAAGGCTACTCCTCTTGATTCTGTCAATATCTCAGAACCAACATGGCCATGTGAATATCCCACATAGACACTAATCCAGGTTCTCCAAATGGGGAGCAAGGCTCTCACATTCAAGCTACAGGAACTTAATACAACAGATTTTTACATGCGATGATTTTGACGAGAAGCTATTCAAGTACGTGTACTGAACAAGCACTTGTCCTTTCAGAGGACATTAAATGTCCTTTCTGAATTGAAGATTAAAAACAAGTAATGTGTTCACGTTTGAAAATTAATAAAAGTATTGATTCTGTCTCTTGTTCATGTTGCCCTCATTTTCATATACACACTAAAATTACAATCAAACTGGTGTTCTTACTTGAATTAGAAAAATGGCATTTGTTTTCTAGTTAAAATTCTGTGCTCTCACTGTGGCTTCATACCTTCCATGGGGTGAGAAGAGGTTAGCTAAATTGGAACTTGTTTACTTTTCTGATGTGAACTGCTACTTCCTGGCACTTTTCCCTAGACTATGCACTTATTTTCATAGCTCTAATGTACATGTCCACACTTATAAAACAGGCATATTAATTAGATTTTCAAAACACAGAAGCAACTGATAGAAACTGCCCTAATTTCATGGAAGTGTCTGATGTTTTTAATCAGACATCTTTTCTTCAATTTATAGCTCCAGGTCACTAATTTGACTAAATTTCAGGTTATTTTACCAAAATACTCTGTCAGTAGGTGCCAGATGAATCAAGAATGCAAAAGTAAGTTTACAAATGAAAGTTCGTTGCTCATACAACTAATGCTTACTATGTTTTTCTTAACTTTATAGTGGTGTATACTATATCATGTTTGGCAACAGGGAGCTACTAGTGGTTCAGATTCTACTCCTGGATCAACACTTCTAAAATAGGCATAGAATTCCAGAGGTGGCTTCAGAGACTACAGGAGTCTCTCATTTATTATCTTAAAAACAGCTGTAGTGAATTCTGGCTCTATTCATGTCTTCACCTGTGAATCCTTAACGATGCCACATAAGGATTTATGTACAATAGGTATCCATTAAACATACATATTCTGACGACACACAGTAGATCCTAGTTGCACTAAAATCATTACATATATGGGGTATGGGGGGTGGAAGGGAGGGGCAGGGAATGGGGAAAATGCAAATTAGGTGTGTCATATGTAGATGCAAATTCTCAATCATGGATGTATACTTGAAATGTACCAATAATATCAGTTTTATAAAGTATATTTTAAGTACAAAATAAAATCCATTTCTTCTCAGCTGAAGTATAAAGTACTGCCAATTTTCTGATACTTTTTATGACCATTAGGTTGAGTTACATAGTCTGGTTACTATTTTCACTGCTTCAATAAAACAGTTTTAATTTTTCAGTGTACCTGAATATTTTATATTTTCAGTGTACCTGAATATTCAAACAATATTTTCCTTTTGCTTCCCAAAGATGTTGCTAAAACTGCTCCTTTTACCTATTCTCTGTGTTACTGCTAACAGAATGCTAAGTACAAAATATTTAGAATGAACCACTTCAATATCACTCGTAATATTTACAGATCTGTCCTTTTCTCCTCTCTGATTTTACATTTTGGTATCTGTGTTAGAGAAAACCATTTCTTTATATGTCTGAAAAATAAGTTTATCTTTTTCTTCCTTTAATTAATAGCCAAGATATTTAAAATTTTAGGCTTATGGTACTTTCAGCTGTTTGAAAACTTTTCTTATCAGAAATTTACTGTCTCTAATATCAGAAATATTTTTAGCAGTGTTTTAACAGCATGTATCACTTCTTGGCCTTTTGGATAAGATCAGTTATAATGGTTTTTCTGCAGTAACATTACTCAATGAACTACAGCTTGATGTGAGGGAAGTTTCGATTTATATATACTTGTACTTCTCTAGATTCTATGTATTGCCATCTAGGGACTTGCAATTTTCTTCAGTTCAAAAAAAAACTGCTTATGTTTCATTTCTGTCATTTCTTGTACAATCTTCTGGTGAAATAATTGTTAAATTGATGTTAGAATTTGTCATTTTACTTCCAAGTCTTTTAACTGAGTTTTAAATATTTTTATCTCTTCATTTGATCAGTTCTTAATGAAGGAGGTATACTCATCTAGACATCCAAGACACTGGACAATTTCTTTTTTTTTTTTTGAGACGGGGTCTTGCTTTCTAGTTCAGGCTGGCCCTGAGCTCACTGTGTAGCCCAGGCAAGCTTTGAACTCAGCAATCCTCCTGTCTCTGCCTCCCCAGTGCTGGGACTACAGGCGTGAGCCACCACGCCTGGCACTGTGGTATGTGGTATTGATTGCCGGTGGGCATGAGTCTCCACGCCCAGCATTGTATGTGGTTACCAGGGATCAAACTCAGGACCTTGCACTTGCGAGGCAGGCCCCGGAACCACTGAGCTAACCCTCTGGCCCCTGGACATTTTCTCATTGTATTTCCTTGTCACAAGGAACCCTTGAGGAGGGTCCCCTTTTTTACCTAGTAGATAAGGACTACAGATGTTGCTATATACCTTTAGTGTATAAGATGTTGAATGAGAAACTATTATTTGACCCCAGTGACAGAGGTGCTGTTGACAAACCCTGCTTCCTTTATACTCTCCCACTTAAAAATAGACTCTTTACTATTATTTCCCAGTTCACCAAGTCTCTCACCAAGTAACTTGTCTAAAGAATACTCCAGATATTGAGATTTTATTTTAAGATTTGAACAGAAGAAACATTCAGGGTTTCTAATCTTCATGTCCCCTTGGTTATCCCATATCTAACCATATTTGCTTTATAATTTCTTGTTCTATTACTCCATGGTGTCAATTTTTTTATTTGAAGTAAAATGATAAAACTATTAAAATTTTAATAAAACTCTTAAACTCATTCAAATTTTTTTTCATGTATTCTGTTCCTTCCATTTTTCCTGGAGGGAACTAATCTCTCAATTGCTGGTTGTATTTGTTAGCATGAGATGACTTCCTGTACTTAGTAGTGCAAGGCACAGATTGATATTGAACAGAAGTTAGTTAGATTTGGATGTTTACCCAGGTACAGATAACAAGAGGAAGTTGGATTTTCCATTAACCTAATTAACCAAAGTCATTCGTATGTCAGGCTGATCTCAATTTGAGGGTCCCCTACATTGGGGGCACTTTGTCTATCTCCTACCACTGAACTTATGGAAAAAGGAGGAGATGGTCCCTAGGCTACAAAGACAAAGGCTTCATACAATCATTTCAACCACTAGAGAAATCTACTCTGGGGTGCACTTTAAATTACTTTCAATAAGAAGAAGACTATTAAGTTTCTAAATACAATCTGGGGAATTTGAAGGCTCAGGTTGGGAGGAGTGAGTGTCCAATGGCACCAGTCTTTCAGCTCCACTGCCAACCACAAACCCTCTGCTTAGCAGCCTGGGCTGTGCTTATATTTGTACCCTAGCAGACACTGGTTGTGCCAAGGTAGGGCTCAGGGGTCAAAGCGGACATGACAGCGTCCATCCATCCCATTCGCACTACACTGTCTCCATTTATAGCGTTGGCTGCAGACACACCAAGGTCCTCCTACCCTAGCTCTGCTTCTTGGAGGTCCTCATTCTCAATATTTTTCTCCCAAAATTTTTGCTTCAGTGCTTTGCCCATGTTTTCCAAGAGCTTCTGATACTTCTAGAGTTAATTCAGAAGAATACACCCTGCAGCACATTAAAACTGGCCATCATACCAGGTAGTAGAGAAGTCTATAGAGCACTCTATTTGTATTTATTTAGACTACCTTGTCTCAACATATATTGAAAGTCTGTGGAATTCTTCATCAATAATTCTCAAATTTATTAAGCAGTATTTCTTTTCTCCAAATATGCTTTTAATTTTAATCTGTACTGTCACTTTTACTTGTCATCACTAAGGTTTAGGGGAATTCTTGGGGCTGCATCCTTGGCTCACGTACTGTTTTTTTTTATTTGTTTTGTTTTGTTTTGTTTTTCTTAAGACAGGTTCTCTCTTTGTAGTTCAGGCTGGCCCTGAGCTCACTATATAGCCCAAACTTACAGTAATACTCCTGCCTCTGCCTCCTGAGTGCTGGGATTATAGACATGAGCCACCATGCCTGGCAATGTGGTATATAGTTATCAAGGATCAAACTTGGATGCAAGCGCAGGGCAGACACCCTAACCACTGAGCTAAATCCCTGGCCCACATATTTTCTGATTTTTGTATGAGTGACTCAATTTATATGGAATTTAGAAGCACGAATTTTCCTCTGAATACTTCTTTGGATGAAGTTTTATGTTCTGTTCATTTATCAGAAAACCTGTATTCTCATTGCTGATTTTTCCCCCATTCCCCCCAAAATTAATAAAATATTTTATTAATTAAAAAATAAATACCAAAGGTATGATGCCTCAGGAAATTGCTTTTACCTAAACACTCAAATTCTACCATACTTTTACCATACCTAGCAAAATAAAATCACCTATCTATAAAGTTGAAACTCTGAGTCATTTCCTAGAGAGGTGAATATCTCCCTAAGGTACTTTTCCTATTTTAGCATAACAAGCAGCTTTTCACAAGGAATCAGTGTTGTACTCAAACAAACAAGACAGCCAGGAACACTTCCTCTCTGGTAGCAGCCTGTCAATCATCTCGCATAATTAATTTCCTAACGACCCTGAAACATTTGCTTTATTTCTGAATGATCTCATCAGGCAATTTTCTGGAACATTTTAAATACAAAATTTATAGGTAAACCCAAGCATAATGCATCGTGGACATGGTGTAGAGGAAAAGCTCAAGATCAAACCTTTCGCCAATGAAGTGTATAATATTTTCTTTGACAGAACCAAAGTGATATATGGCATGTCACAGCTAAGCTACAAAAATACCACGACCTTTCATCAGTCTCAATTATTAGAAGTAATAGCCTCAGGCTGAAACTACTTGGGTATCTCCAGTGATATTTAACACAGAAAAACTACAGAAGCTAATGCAAAGCACACAGCCAAACGGTGGTATGATAGGGCTGCCTAGTGGTCCATTCATCATTTTATCTGCTTACTCTTGGGTTGATTTTTACTTCCTCTTTCCCTGGGTCACTTCACGTTGCTGAAGAGGCAAAGTAAAAATCCCACTAGCAGGCTTATATCTCGGGAGGAAAGGGAGGGACTTTTGTTTTTCTTTTTGCTATTATCATTTTATAAGGCAAAAAGGAAGCTTGGAAAATTGTTGGTTCTGAGAGTCCCTTTTTGCTGTTTCAAAACTCATACCCAACATAGCTAAGAAAAAATAAACAGTTGCTCTATGAAATGGTAATATTTCTCAGTAGCAAGGGACCACACCTTGCTGAGTACTGTAACAGACTGACACTCTAGAAGGCAAAAGGAGATGGGTGGAGTCACTGCTAGGACGATTCTACCAGTAAGAGAATCTTTCATTGAATGCAATGGGCTACTTCTCCTCAATGTAGCAGTGAGTCAAATTTCACCAAAACAAATAATGGCAAAAGACAAAGAGGTTGCTTTTGACGGGGATTAGAATTTAAACATCTTTCTTTTCTCTTTTTTATGAAACATCACTTTACAACTAGGAACTAATGAAACAAATTGCAACTGTAGTCACAATACTTCTTTTTATTTTTACAGAGTTTACTAGTAAATTTTAAGTATACATTATGATCACATTCATCATTGAGAATTTGTATCTGTACACAACGTATCTCAGTTCTTTTTTTTTTGCTTTTTGAGACAGGGTCTCGCTTTGTAGTTCAGGCTGGCCCTGAGCTCATTATGGTGCCAAGGCAAGCAGCCGCGAACTCAGCAATCCTCCTGTCTATGCCTCCCGAGTGCTGGGATTACAGGCATGAGCCACCACGTCTGGAATTGTGGTATGCGGTGTTGATTGTTGGTGGGTGTGTCTCCGCGCCCAGCATTATATGTGGTTACCAGGGATCGAACTCAGGTCCTTGTTCTTGCGAGGCAGGCGCCGGAGCCACTGAGCTAATCCTCCGGCCCAATATATCTCAGTTCTAATTTTTCCACTCCCCCTACCCTCCTTCCAGCCTTTCCACCCCACATACATAAGTTTTGCTTCTATTTTTTCCCTTCAAATATTTTCTGTCCTTTTCTTTTTTCTTTTCTTTTATGCCTTCCCCTGCCCCCCTCCAGCTCCCTTTCCCCATTGAAGATTTTCTCTCTATTTCACAATACCTATTTTACATTTTGGACCTCAGTGACACTTTCAGTTTCTTACACTAGAGAAATGATATGGCACTTACACATGTATGTCCTATTTATTTACTTATGATTGTGGTCTTACAGTGAACAATACTTGTGTCACCACTAGTAATCACATATATGACTTATGTATCACATTTTAATTGTAGCACATATTATGACATATCATTTATACCCACCACTGCTTCAAAATTATAACATTTTGAGATCTGCAACTTGTTCTTGTTAAATAAAGAACACAAGAATTATTAGATCAATTTTTGTCTTAGTAACTAAATTTCAAAATAATGATTTCTTTGAGTTCCTTTGGATTTTATTCTATGCATTTCAAAATATTTTCTCTGAGAGGAGAGGTCCAGAGATTTCCCCATACTGTAGTGCTCTTAGCACAAAAAATCAAACAACTTTAAGAACATCTGCCCATTATGGATGTATATCTAATAGACAGGGCCAGAGCCATTATGTTCCCAGTGCCTGAGTGTAACCCTGTTATGCAGACAGAGACACACTCAGGTTCCTGTGATGAAGCCAGTGCCCCAAGTGTGGTTGATCTCCTGCCAAAGCTCTAGATGAGACAATGCAAAACCAGTAACATTGAAAATAATGCTTGTAGCCAGGTATGTGGGTATGCAACAGTAAACCCAGCTACTTGGGAGACTGGGGAAGGAAGGTGTCAAGTTCAAAGTGAGCTGGGTAAAATAGTGAGAAAATGACATTGTTTAAAAATAAAGTATCTCATACTAGATTTTTAAATATGCCTAATATTATTATGACATTGTTTTAAATTACATAAAACATAGAGGACTGGAGGCTCAGCACAGACATTAATACACTCTATTGAGCCCCTTCTAAGCCTTAGAAACCTGGGCTCAGGGAGAAAAGTTCAGAACTAAGTAAACCAGGTCTTGCTTCTTTTATGGTAATTTCTGAATTAGTGGAAGCTACCCGAGCCGTAACCCCAGGGACTGTCCTAGGTCATGAACTGGACCAATGAAGAGGCGCCACACAGAGAACCGATGAGGGAGGGAAGGTGTAAGCGTCAAGGGGAAGAGTAGATGCTGCGCAGTCCCACGGGCCCCATGGAGCCTCTAATCACCCAGAGCCCTGTGTCACCTCAGAAAACGCGCTTGGGAGGTTTCCTCGTGCGCCCGGCTGCGTTTCCAGCGCACTCCAAATGCTAGCACCCATGGAAACTGCGGCTCAGGCAGACCGGGAGAGAGTGTGAAGAGATCAAACAGTCCCTTCTTCCTCCCTGCTGAGGCAGGTGAGAAAGTTGAACCTCAATCAGGTTTGAAATTTTGTTTATTAAACATATCTGGATATTTAAAATTCTGAATGCAGGCAAGACTCTTATTTGGTGAGATAAGGACTTTGTGTCACCCTAGCATCAGCCCAAGAGACAGCTCAGGCATTTTTAAAGAAGCAGAAGAATGCAAAACTAAGTGGCTTCCTGATTATCCTCCATGAAATCTACAGAGCCTATATATAAAAAGTATATAATGATTTTGTCTTTTTCCTCCGTGGTGTAAAATTTCTCCAGCTCATATTCTTGTTACAGGTCTCTGGATAAGTCTAGCCAAGCATTTGTCTCCAGGTTTGTTATTATTCAGAAAGTCTTGTCATTTTACTCAAGTGGTCTGTAAACCCCACCCACAAAGATGGCCCTAACTGTTCCTTTCGGGTTACTCTCCACGACTCACACCCATTCTCTCCGATTTTCTGCTGCTGTTTAGTTTGCTCCAACTGCCATATTCTACTCTTACATAACTTCAAAACTTTGTAATAATTTATCAAAGTAACTTGTGGGATGCCATTCAGTTATTTATCTTTAAGATATACATCAATTAGGTAATTAGCAATTAGGTAACTACATTAAATTGAATATTATTATAATCTATTTGATACTTTTATATGAATAGCGTTCTGCAAAGTGAATAATGTTCTCTTTTTCCATTAAAATAATTTTAATGCAAGACACACTTTAAAAGTTTGTTTCTCATTACCATAGGACTTTTTTTTTTTAAAGGCTCTTTTTCTAAAAGAATGGGTGGAGGGAAACAATTGTCTTTCAGCTTTCTGGATAACTTCAGCTCTTAAGAAATCTGATCATCCATTTCTTATCACTTGGAACATAGAAATAAATAAAAATCTTATTCGCTGTCATCTCTGGAAATGTAAGATGGACATTTGGTAATATTATCTGTTTATATGTAAATATTCTAGTCCCGTGTTTTAAGGAGGTCTCTTTTATTTAAAACACATGAAAGGTTGGAGGCAGCAGAAAGGTGTCTCAAGGGTCCTGTGTATTTTAGAGAGGAATGTCAAGAATTTGGGCTTCTCAGCTTGTAAAACAATAACTTCTTTGATTGGACATTCAGTAGTGCTTTGCCTGCCCTTTTCTGTTTTTCAATTCAAAGGTAAATTTAACTTAGGGAGGAGATGTTTCTGTTTGTCAGCTTCAAAAGCAATTTTTTTCATTTTGTCCTTTTTTTGGTAAAGCCATAAATCTTTTGAAATGTGAACTCTACCCTTGTTTACCACTGTGGTATTGCTTTAGAGGTTAAAGTTTGTAACATTCTCCCTTCTCTATCTTTGAAAGGCAGGAGAGGTACAAAAGGCCACTTGGGAAATCTGTTGGTAAAACTATTCCCAAGATTCCTGTTTAGGGCAGATCATATATGTCGTTCAAACCCTGCTATTAAATCCATACTTTCTTAATGTTACAATAAAAGTACCTGGCATCAATAAAATATTCTCCTGTCATTTGAGTAAACATGTACAAAAAGTACTCCATTTTGAACTCATATAGATACATACAAACTCCATGGTATTGTAGCTCTCTCCAATATGAACCAGTAAAAAGTAACAAATAATATCTTCTCAATATTGCACCTATTTTATACAATTTTCAACATACGTTTAGATTCCAAGTTAATTATCTTCACAGTCATATTTCTGAAGTAGTGATAAACAATGGAAGCTTTCTATTACATATGTATAGAAATTCTTAAAGCTTCTTTAGACTTATAACAACAATTTATACTTCTATTTCATTGTGATACGGAAAAACAAACACCTCTCTTTGAGCCAGAAAATATGGAGTTGAGACCTTGATAGGAGACTTAATACTGTATATGAGCCATTTTCAAAAAATTCATCCATTGGCAAAGAAGTAATAATCAGATACATTTTACAGAAAAAACTTATCAGGCTGGACTTGGTTATTAGATCTCAAAGGTGGCCTTTTAGCTAACTGGTCCTACCATCTGTTTGCATGTGTAAACTAAGAATGTTTGCTATTTTTAAAAATGGTTGGAAAAAAATGAAAGGAAACTCAAATGAAAATATTTCATGGTTTGTGAGAAACATGAGATTACGCTTTTGGTGTTTATAAATAAAGGTTTTTGGGGACTCAGCCATGCTCATTCATTTCTATGTTGTCTATCACAGCTCTTAAAATTGTGTCTCCCAGCATTCACAAAACAGTGACAGATTCAACAGAGACCCTATGATTCACAAAATCTAACACATTTACTCTCCAGTCCTTTAAAGAAATATAAGCTTATGTCTGGTTCTTGATGTTTGCAGATGGGCCAGTGGACCATTACACTAAGCATAATTACCATAAATCAAATCTTGAAGTATTACCTGTCTACTCTTCTAGGGTGATAACTCAGAAAGCTTTCTAGCATAACAGATGTTGATTTACCCATAGTCTTGGATTCAGTTTTCCTGTAAGTGACTGAATATATATATTTTTAACAGATTGACAAAATTATGAAGTATATTCTTTGTATAGCAAAGCGAACCCTGTCTAGACCATCATTAGCATCATGCACTAACTTATATTTTGAACAGAATATACACCAAAATTTGATATGATACATATCAAAATTTAATACAACCCTAAATTTGTATTCCCTCTCAGAAACATTATTATTTATTTCACTAAAATTCTCCCTTCAGTTATATAGTTCATTGGTAAAAACCACTTGCTTCTGTGAAGCATTTGGTTCTCTTCTCAGCAGCATGAAAGAAAATTAAAAAAAAAAAGTTATTGATAAGGCCCAGGATTTAGCTGAAGTGGTACCTTGCCTTTGTTGGAATCATAAAGGCCCAAGTCTGATTCCCAGTACTGCAAAAAAAAAAAAAAAAAAAAAAAATTAAAGTACATATATTTTTTAAGAGTTCTTGATAAAATCAGCAACTCTTTGCTTTTGCAAATTCAACAAAGCCTTCACTACAGATATACACATTTTTTCAAATTGAAAAAATTTATTCTCATATATATATATATATTTAGTACCTAAATATACTAAATATATATATAATATATATATATATATATTTAGTACCTAAATATACTAAATATATATATATAATATATATATTTATATATATATATAATATATATATATATAAAACATGTAAAATTTATTTACTCAAATAGTCAAGCAACCTATAGGCTAAAATAATGCTTATTGTGATCACATTTCTCTTGCCTCTGCTTCCCTCCCAGGGTTGTCTTCATTCGAAGGCCACAAGTAGTGGAAAAACATTAGCAGTAGCTTTTTATCAACATCTTCATAAACTCAAGTCCAGCAGAACAAGAACAAAACTCCCAGCCATGGCACCACGAAAACACAAATTTACTATGATTGTAGCATGGAAGATCACAGAAAGTGCCTATAGTGACCAGGAAGATTTGGAGCTCAGACTGGTCCTACTCTGATGATATCTCTAAGAAACGGGAAGAAAGTGTCTGCAAAGGAAATATGAGGAAAAAAGTATATGAAAAGTTACTCCTAGGATGAATTATTCTTACTATAGTTTCATCTTTGTTCATAAAGAGCACATGACTTTTCTGTTGCTAGTTCATTTTTAATTTCCATGTAAAAGCTTTACTTATTACATGCTAGATAAGACTAAAAAAGAGAAAATAGGAGCAGTTTGGAGGAAGCTTTTCGTTCTCTTTCACTTAGGCCTATGCCTTAACCACCTGTAAACATGAGGTCGGTGTTGGTAGAAATAAGAACTAGTATATGCACTATGGAAATTAATATGGAAATTCTTTCAGAAACTGTAAAATAAAAATTTCATTTGACCCACCTATTCTTTTCCAGAGTATCTTCTCAAAAGAGTTAAAATCATCATTTTATAGGGCCAGAGATTTAGCTCAGTGGTTCCAGTGCCTGCCTAGCAAGCGCAAGGTCCTGCGTTCGATCCCCGGTAACCACATACAATGCTGGGTGTGGTGACTCACGCCTACCAGCCATCAATACCACATACCACAGTGCCGGGCGTGGCGGCTCACGCCTGTAATCCCAGCACTCAGGAGGCAGAGGCAGGAGGATTACTGAGTTCCAGGCTCGCCTGGGCTCCATAGTGAGCCCAGGGCCAGTCTGAACTAGAAAGTGAGACCCTGTCTCAAAAAAAAAAAAAAATCATCATATTATATTGCTGCATGAATAACCAGCACTTACAATAGCTAATTTAGGGACACAGCATGTAGACCTATGGAGACATAAGTGGATATAGAATATACATATATATATGTATATATGTATATATGTATGTATATATGTATATACATATATGCAGAATACTACTTTTCATAAATAAACAAGGATAAATTTGAGTCATTTACAGGAGAACAAGTGAATTTTTTATTATATAAGTGGATTATATAGTGAAATTTAGATATAGAATATATATATTATATATATAATATAATATATATATATATATATAAAACAATACTACTTTCCATAAAGAAGGATAAATTTGAGTCATTTACAGGAGAACAAATGAATTTTTTATTATATAAGTGGATTATATTAGTGAAAAAGATTCAGAAGGTTAAATAGCACATGGTTTCTACTCTATGAAAAAATTTGAAATATAAATAATTCAAAGAGCAAATTAAAACAGTTATCATTGGAAACAGCAGGTAGCTTGTAGAGATGAAAAGGTACTCCGGGAATGAGAATACAGGTGAGGTGGGGAGGAAGGGGAGTAAAACTCAGTAAGATGTAATAACTATGTACCAGCCACCAAAAGTGCATGTGATTATTATAATTCACAAATAACATAAAATAAGCTTAAGACCAATCCCCAGAAAACAATTATTATTCACCTACTGACTACAGTAGCGAATGACCATGGACTCCATAACAAGCACCAGGCCAGTGAAGTGCTTTCCAATAGGCTCTAGAAGGAAAGGAGGAGTAGTTACATGACTGTCATCAGCAAACTATGATCTAAGATCTGAGATCTGAGATCTAAGAAAGAGCTTAATGGGATCTAGGATTAATCTAGGCTTAAAGAGTTGACTTATATGTAATGTTCAGCTTCCATCTGCTCTTCGGAGTCTATTCTGTCATAATACATTTTTCTCTGAATGTCCACCTGAATCATAAAATCAGATACAAATTCTAAATATTTACTAGTGAGTTTATTAAAATATTTCAGGACTGAGAAAAGCACAAAGCTTAATGCATATCCAAAGGTATTACTTGACATATTTGTCTTAAATTTTGCATATAATCCTTTGAATTTTTATTCCAGTGAAATGTTTTTCTTCATCTGGACTCAAACTTTTTAAATTAATCATGCTACCTGGTGATCTCCAATGAGATAATTTGACATATCTGAACACATCTTATTTCTTTTTGAATTTATTGATTACTCTCAGTCCCAATTCATATTACCAAGTTGATTTAACTTAATAGATATTCAATGACTATGTGTCAGGTTTATTGAGTGTAAAACTCTACAATTCTTCCTTTTTTTTTTTTTTTGAGACAGGATCTTGTTTCTTAACTCAGGTTGGCCCTGAGCTCACTATGTAGCCCAGGAAAGCCTGGAACTCATAGCAGTCCTCCTGCCTCTGCCTCCCCAGGGCTGTGATTACAGGCCTGAGCCACCATGCCTGACATTGTTGTATGTAGTTACCGGGGATTGAACCAGAGACCTTGTGCTTGCTAACAGGTGCCAGAACCACTGAGCTAAATCTCTGACCCCAATTCTTATTTCTTATAGTCTCTTTCCTACCCTATGATCATAGCTTTTCAGTCTTGTTTGTAGATGCCTCTTCCTTTGACTGATTCTCAAATAAACTCCTCATATGTGCAAATCAATGTCTGTTCTTCTTTTTATTCTAGGTATCACTTATCTCAGATTAGGATTTATTACAGGACCATGTACTAAGGAATCCTTACTACATATGAGTGTTCCAGCTATTGCTTGGAGATCCTTCCCTGGAGTTCTTGACTAAGTACCTACAAAGCTCATTTGAAGCATGAGTTTCATGTATTTACCATGAAATAATGATATTTCCTCCTTTTTGTTACTTCCTATTTAGATTAGTGGCCCTCACTCAAGTTAGAATACTGGAAGCTCCTTAAGCATCTTCTTCTCCACCAATTTCTGTCTAATTCCTCAAAAGATTTTTCTGTTTTATTTTTCTCAAACACTTATTTATTTCAAATTTCACCTTCCTCTTTAAAACTACTTTAGAGAGTAATTCATTGCTGTACCATGTACCTGGTTTTTCTATCATTGATTTCCGTTTATCTAGACCAGCAGCCTTCATATTCCAGGCCAATATAGTTTCATTAAGGATGCAATCCTTTCGATTTTTCTTTTAAACTCTTCATTGTATCACCAACTCCTTAAGTGATGCTTTCTGAGCTTGGCGATCTGATTCTGCAGCTTGATGCTCCCAACTCAGTCTTTGCCCCACTCTCCCATGGATCTTAAAAATCTTTCTCTCCCCTGACTTCATCCCTTTCAATCTTATCTGGAAAAAAAACAGGATGAAAAAGGATTTGCATTGTGCTTGGATCTTTACTATTGTGTCACCCACATTTTTCACAACCCAGCCTTCTTAACAGTTACAAACATTCATGTTCTCTTGTTTCTCACTTTCTATGTACTATAAGTTCTTATGAAACCTGGCTCCTCTCGACAGGATCTTGAATGGCCTTTCAACTGTTTGACTCAAAGTGAACCTTCAGCGTTTGTGCTGCTAGAATGATTAGTATAGAACACTGCTGACCCGATGACTTTGAACCTCTAGGAGGCCCAGTTTTAGAGACATTTATCCAGTGTTTTTGACTTGTGGTTATTCTTGTGCATATTGCAGTAACATACCTCAGTATCTTCCCTAAGGTCTTCATGGTGCACCAACTCCTAGAACTGTTTTCTTTTCCAGGGTTCTTTCCTTTGTCTTCAAGTATCATTCCATGACCAGTTCTTCTGAAGCTCCTTTTAAGTCCAGAATACTAAGGACCTGAAATGCAGGGGAGACAATTGCTTGTTATATTTGTACAACAGACTTTGAGCCAGGAGATGTATCTAACTTTAAAACACACCTGAGAGATTTTGACACATGGTTCTTCTTTGATCAAGATCTTTCTTCTGCCTCATCTGATTTCTGTCTGGTCCTTCTCTGTAACTATGTGCAAACAACTGACAAATTTTTACTTTCAGTTCTTACCTTTTTTCTCAGTTCTCATTCTGCACTTTTCACTGTTCTCTCACCTCAGACTCCATGTCCTACCTTCACATTTAAGTCAAGGCATCCACACTGTATGCATTATTTTCTTTTCTCAACCCTCCTTATCACACAGCACCCATATCTCCAGAATTGTCCAGACAAAAACCATTTTTTTCCCTTCTTTTCCTGCCATCATGACCACATTCCCAAGTGCTGTAGTCCTATCTCTTCTGATTTCTTGGTTGTTCTGATTATTTGCCACTTCTTTTTATTCTCATGGATACTGGCATTGGTTAGTCTTCTGTCTGGGCAGTTGTTTCATTCCCCAATTATCATGCCTACCTACAGCTTTGCTTTTTGCAATCTGTCTTCCATTCAACTCCCAGGGTAAATTTCAGAGCACAACTCTTCTCACTGCCCGTATTACAACTCTTGAACTCCCTGCAAGAGAAAGTCCAAGTTCTTCAGCCTGATCTGAGTCCACCACTATCAGCTGAGTAAGAGCAAATTGCAAACTTTGCCGACCTAGTTTCATTTTTATTCAATAAATATTCAGTAAATATCATCTGGCAATATTCTAGACACCAGAAATATTGAAATAAGATAAGCATTTGAATATTAATGGATTTTACATTTTAGGTCAAGGAGATAATAAATAATAGACACATATAAAATGGCAAATTCTATGTTCAAATACTTAATTTGATGATATAATTGGTACTTATTGCAAGCTTGCTTTCTATAGGGTCTGAGAGTCATGGAAAGCATCAAAGAGAAGATGACATTCAATTTAACATCTGTGCAAAGGAAAGAGCCAAGTCTTAGGAGAAGCATTCTTAGTGGAGTGAACATGACAAAGGTCCTAAGGCAGAGATAAACTTGGCATCCTTGCAAGACAGAAGGAAAAGTCTGCGAGGTTGCACTGGTAAAATTGAAACTAATATGAATGTCAGAGATGCTAGCAGGAAACAGAGCATAGGGCGATCTAAGGTTGCTAAGGGGTTCAGATTTTATTTTAAGCTGAATAGGAGGGCAATGAGAAGTTTGAAGCAGGAACTGACTTTATTCGATTTGTATTCTGAAAAGATCACTGTGACAACTGATGAAAAACATCATCAGGAAAATGAGTTGGACAGGTGAGTATTCAAGGTGTAAGAGAATAGGGACATGGATCCTTCCCTGAAGAGGAAGGATGGTTGAATTTGAAATGCTTGAGTAGGGAGCTCAGAAACCTTATTAACATACTAGATAGAGAAGGAGAAGATGAGAATGTTTGAGTAAGACTTTTAGATTTGGGAGTTTATTTTGAATTTGAGCTTTTAGAAAGTTGAAGTGGTAGCTTAGATTATGGATTAAGCATTGAGATGCCATTCAAAGGCAAGAGAATGAACATGAACTCCTAGGGTGTGTACATAACTGTAGAAAAAGACTCCATACCAAGTCACATTTGATGATGAGAACCCAGTTGGATAAAAGGGGAAATAAAATGTGGAAGGAGATGGATGATGAGAGAAAAAATACAAAAGCTGGTGTCTTAATGAAGCTGCAGATTTGCTGGGATTAGAGCCATTGAATAAATGAGCTAGAGGAATGAGTGGGTATAATCAGAGACAAATCGCTTACAGTAGAAACACCAAAACTGGCATTCTGCTTGTGATGACAACCCAGGTGTAATCATGGAAATTTTTTGCCAGAGGTGAAAGAAGTTTAGTGAAATTGAGAAAAATCAGGAAAACTAAATAGCCACCATCTCCTTGCCATCTGCTGTCACTATCAATACTTTAAAGACTAGTTTACAAAACATTTTTCCATTTCCTAGAAAATACTATCATGTTTCACATTTATTTGTATTTGACTCATTTGCTACCATTCAATGACTCTTCTGGGACCCAAGAACCCATGTATATTCTTTTTTTTTTTTTTTTTTTGAGACAGGGTCTTGCTTTGTAGTTCATGTTGGCCCTGAGCTCACTATGTAGTCCAGGCAAGCTTCAACTTCAGCAATCCCCCTGCCTCTGCCTCCTGAGTGCTATGATTACAGGGGTAAGTGACCATGCACCAGCACTGTAGTATATGGTACTGATTGCTAGTGTTATGAGTCACCACACCCGGTATTGTTGTATGTGATTACCGGGAATTGAACCAAGGACCTTGCACTTGCTAGGCAGGTGCTGGAACCACTGAGCTAAATCTCCAGCCCCACATGTATATTCTTCTTCACCTGGGTCAAACACCTTGTATTCTCTGTGTGTTTCTAAGACTATGACTCACTTCTCAAAATCATTACTACCCCCTCAAAGAAGTAGCTGTTTCTCCTTTTTCACTACTTAAGTGTATCTCACTTGTAGTGCCTACAGTCAGAGGTCTTTGTTTAAACAGGTAGGCTCTCAGTGCCATAAAAATAGTGAATCTTACTGAGTTTTATTACTTACCAAAATTGTGTCCCTAGTTTTATAATTTAGGAAACAAAGTTAAAAAAAAAACAGTTGAGATAATCTTGGGAGCCATTCTGAGGGCTCATGATACTTAAGGCAAGACTGCATCAGCGTAAAATCCTAGTAAACTTGGATTATTTCCCCCCCCAAGACATCTGATACTCTCCATGGACAAAAAATAAAGGCAACAATAAATAAAGGCAAGCCTGGGGTCCTGGGTCTTGGCCACCAAGAGCAGCACTGAATAGGCCCAAAGCTCAGCTTTTTCTCTAAGTCTTGTTTCTGTCTATTTATTAATTAATCTGCCTTGTGTTGTTGGGTTCACAGGAGACTAGAACTTAACTGCAGTGGTTATAGTTACATCCCCTTTCCCTGTTCCCTACAACAAAACAGTTTTTTGTCTTGTGAATCTGTCCAAATTGGGCCTTAATCTTTCCTGTGTTTCATGTTCTATTAAACTCTCTACTAATCTTTGATTATCTGGTTCATACTTTATATGCTGTATTAATCAGAGCATGTAACATTAGCTGCTGTAATACACAACCTCCCAAATTGTAGTGGTTTAACAAATCTCTGGTTTACTTCTTTTTCTTAATTGAATTCTTTATTGGTACATTTTATATACAGTTCATAATTACACTCAATATTGGGGAATTTGTACCAGTATATGACAAGTTAATTCTCATTTTTACCCATATTCCTACCCACTCACAATCCACCACCCCTTATAAACATACTATTTCTTTTTCTTTCTGAGTCATATTTATTCTTTCCCCTCATTACGTCCCCCCCCCACATTCCCTTTGAATATTTCCTATTTTGCAAAATCTATCATACATTCTAGAACTCATTTACATCTCTAGGTTCTTATACCAAAGAAAATATATGATATTTACATATCTGTGATCTATTTATTTCACTTATTAGTGTGTCCTCAAGGTGTATCCATTTGCATATAAATGAATGAAACTTGTCATTGAATAATACTCCATTTCATAAATTAAAAAAAAAAAAACACATGTTCATAGTAGCTCAGTTTGTAATAGCCCAGTCTTGGAAACAACCCAGGTGCCCATCAACTGGTTTACTTCTTATCATATCAAATCTAATGTGTATTAGCAAAGAACTTAGCTTTGTATTCTCATTCTAAGACAAAAATTCTTCCCTTGTATGGCTCCTTTACCTTTACAAGCCTTAAATTTCTTCAGTCGATCTCCTACATGCAGCAGAGAATGAAGAATAGTGGAAAACTGCCACAGAGCTTATAGAAATTAGATGTAGAAATGGTGTCCACATTTTATTGTCTATGTCTTATTAGCCAAAACTCAGTAACATGGCCCCAGGTAACATGTTGGAGACTAAGAAATAAACTGATTCTGAGTGAAAAACAAATACATGGCTACTGATTTGCAAGACTTAGAAGGAAAAAAGGTATTTGCCCGAGTGATTTCTTGCAGATTACCCCTTCAGGACATACCATGGGTACCACTTATACTCAAATGTTCAAGATAGTCAAGCTTAGAAGAGTTCTGAGCCAGTTAATTAGATAATCTAACTACTACATCATCTGAATTATATCCACAAAGATTATTTCCAGCCCACTGGTTGTACCACAGTAGGGCCTATGACTGCTGCAACCCTGCACATTGAGCCAGGAAAATTCAGTTGGAGCCAAAGTTCTGCTACATGATCTACATGATCTGGTGTTGATTCCAAACTGATCACATCAAGACAGAATCTGGTATTAAAATTCACATCCCAAAGAAAAGATCTGGTATTTGCATACCTGTGTTCTATTTATTTCATTTATTAGTGTGTCCTCCAGGTGTCTCCATTTGCACATAAATGAATCAATCTTGTCATTCTTTATGGCAGAGTAATACTCCATTTAAAAAATTCATATCCCAAAGTGTGAGTCCCATTCTGGGAGTCTGACACTAGCTTTACTTGTCCCAAGGTTGCAGCAGAGGGCCTCAGTCCTTCAGGCTTTGTTTCCGTTCCTTGACTTGCTAAATGTGCCTCCACCATCCCTGCTGAATGCTATCTGGCCCATTTTCTGTTTGTTAGACACTGGAATTCTCTGCACAGTATTCATGTTGCATCTCTAGGCCTCTGTGGTATTTCTGACCCCCTTCTATTTGTATGTGTGTTGCCAAGTGTGGTCGAGCTACACATTCTCTCATAACAGTGTCATCCCATCCCTTCACAGCACCACAAAAGTCCCAGCCACTCCTCTTATCATATCATATCCTTTTCCACATGGAAGGACACTATGGTCTCAGATATGACGAAGCCAGACTGCATGAAAAGGCCATGTGATTGAGATTGCTTTGAAAGCTCCATCAGTTAGCATGTTATTTTTCCAGACTCAAAGACTTAAAGGCCTGTTAGTAATGAATATGATTTGGAAAGAAAAAGAAATAGCATGTATATAAGGGGTGGGGGTTGTGGGTGGGCAGGGATATGGGT
>PVIC010027150.1:0-24057 GCA_004025085.1 Thryonomys swinderianus
AAAAAAAAAAAAAAAAAAAAAAAAAAAAAAAAAGTCAGTGGTGGACCGGAGATTAGCTCAGTGGTTCCAGCGCCTGCCTCGCAAGCGCAAGGTCCAGAGTTTGATCCTGGAAACCACATGCAATGCTGGGCGTGGAGATTCACACCCACCAGCAATCAATACCACATACCACAGTGCAGGGCGTGGAGGTTTACGCCTATAATCCCAGCACTCAGGAGGCAAAAATAGGGGGATTGCTGAGTCCACGGTTTGCCTGGGCTACATAGTGAGCTCAGGGCCAGCCTGAACTACAAAGTGAAACCCTGTCCCCCCCCAAAAAAAAATAATAATTTAACTAACATTTTAGTGGAAATGGCCATGTTTTATAGTGACGAAAGGTTCATTGAGGGCAGCAGCATTTTGGGAAATCTCTTTCCTGTCTGACTTCATGGACAACGCTGGAGTCTCATATCTGTCCTGGCTTCACTGTGCTGCAGTGCGCTGCTGAACTGGCCGCAGACTGAAGAACACTGCTTCCGCACAGGCCAGAATCCTTTCCTGACCCTCTTGGACAGTGCTGGGTAACCTTTCCTTCTGCAGTAAACCAGGAACTAGGAAACCAGTCTTGGTTTCCTAACGATAAGCTGCCACAGGGAATCTGAAGCCACTTTGGGGAACTTTCATACTTGGTTACATTGAAATCCATTATTTATCTTGCTTTTCTTTTCTTTTTTGCACTGAGGATTGAACCCAGCCTTGCCACGTGCTAGGCAAGTACCCTACTACAGAGCTAGATTGCCAGCCCTTTTTTTTTTTTGAGACAGGGTCTCGCTTTGTAGTTCAGGCTGGCTCTGAGCTCACTATGTAGCCCAGGCAAGCCTCGAACTCAGCAATCCTCCTGTCTCTGCCTCCCGAGTGCTGGGATTACAGGCGTGAGCCACCACGCCTGGCTGCCAGCCTTTTTTAAAAACTTGATTTTCAGACCAAGTCTTCCTATATTGCCCAGGCTGGCCTTGAACTTGGGATCCTCCTGCCTCAGCCTCCTGGGTAACTGGGATCACGGGTATGTGTCACTGTGGCTAGCATGGCTCTTTTATTCTAGCTGTGAGCACGTGGTGGTGAGGAGGACACAGATGGCTCATGAGTGTGGTGACACTGACTCAACCCAGGCCAAGATGTCAGCAGTTTTAGTTTCTTGTTTGACACCATCAGTGCAGGTGCTGAGATGCTGCAAAGGCCCAGAACCTACCTGTTAATATGAAAAGCGTCTAGACCTTGTGGACACAAGTATGAGCTGAGAGCTGCTGGCGCTGACCGCACCACTGCGTGACACCCTCCTCCTCTTCTGGGTGCCACAGCAGAAGGCGGAAGCTGACCTCCTGCATGACCCCAACGGGCTATTTTGGGTATTTCTAACTTCCTGGAAGCACTCATTTAAAAAATCAGAGCAGCAGCAGAATCATTCTGAGCCAGAAAAGAATTTAGGAAATAGAAGGGGACATGGAACAAACCTATGATCTCCTTCACCAGGATGGGCTGGGAGTAGTACTTGGGTTCGCTGGCGCCCGCCGCATTCACTGCTTTCACGCGCACGAAGATCTTGGCGTCCGTGGGCAGCCCGTTGATGGTGAACTTGGTCTTGTCGATCAGGTCTGTGTTGGCCACTATCCAGTCCTCAGCTACAGCCCAGGAAAGAGAAGCACAGGAGGAGGAGGGTCAGCCAGAGAAATCACCCAGCCCCAGGCTGCTCCAGCCTGGAGCTTTCTGCAGAATTAAATCAGGAAGAACCAAGATGATTTCGCTGTGGACTTAGACTTTGTGCTGGGCATTTTTCAGGCATTGAAATGAAAAACAGCCAAGATAAAGAACAGGATGAAGAGACGATCAGTTTCTGCTATTTTCAAAAAATGTATTACTCATAAAGTATTCTGAATAACAGTAATTGTCCCTCTGCATTTTGTAGTGCTTCTATACAATTTGGTGGTTCTGTTTTATCTGAGACAGTCTCACTAAGTAGTTCAGGCTGGCCTTGAGCCCACTACGTTACCCAGGCTGACCTTGAGCTCATGACAGTTCTCCTGCCTCAGCCTCCCAAGTGCTGTGGTTGCAGGTGTGCACCACCACAGGGGCCATAACGATTTTCGTTTTTACTAGTACATGTTTACCATCTACAATGGTTTCATTCACTGTGGAAAGTGGGTTATGTGTCTTTTTAAATTCAGCTTCTGGTAGCTCTGTCCACAACAGCCAGAGAATTTAGACCTGGGATTCAGGCCTGACAAATAGTTGGGCTTCTGTAAAAGTGAATCTGCGTCATGCCTTCAAGAGAACCGGCACTGAAACCCCAAGAGCACCGCCCGGCCTCCCCGCTCCAGGGCTCGGCCTGGCATGTGCGTCGCGGACACCCTGGAAATGTGGTCACACAGCAAGAAGTGGCAGGATGTCACATGGTACTTTACCTGGCAGGTCAGACGTGGCCTCCCCATTCTCAGCAGACTGTTTGGCGGAGGCACCTTTGAGAAGCCGTCATGAGAGTGATTAAAGACCCCGTGCTCACACCCAAGTCCCGCATTGGCAGCAGCATTCTCTGTTAGTAATGTGGGCAGAGTGTGCAAAGAAGAGATGGTCCTCAGGGCATGATGGGGTGGCCAAACGCGTTAGGGGCTCCCGGTGGGCCTGGCCCTGCCCGGGGAAGAGAAGAAGAAGACCAGAGACAGAGCCAGGAGGGTGGAAGCGCTGGAGAAAAGGGGCTCCCAGAGGAAGAGGAGCCACAGCTCCGGGCGGACTGTCCTCGGTCCTGTCCTGCCCCTCGGCCTTCGATGTGAGCATCCCAGGCCTCTGGGGCAGCCACGGGGTCTGCAGCCCTATTAGCCAGGCTCGCCACATCTTGCTAGGTATAATGGGAAATGGACTTGGCCCCAGCAGCCCAGGAGGAGGCTCTGGTTGCCATGGAAATGAACTCTGGGTCAAGAAAAACGGTCTAAGCCTGTCCGGGTCCCACTGCGCCGTGCGGGAGCCCACGGGGTGGTTCGGGCGGAACCCATTGGGTTGGGAACTTACTCGGTGCCTGGGAGGAGCTGGGCACAGGGATAGGACTGGCCGCCCGGGATCTCACCCGGGGTGCCGAGAAGGGGCAAGAAGCAGGTGTGCTGGCACCAGGAGGCCACGAAGGCAAAACATGGCTTAGGAATTAGAAAAAGCTAAGCATGTGGTGCATCTAAGAGCTCCTCTGTGGGTATCTGCCCGGCCAAGAGACCACGGATGAGCCGGGGAAAAACAGGAGGACACTTGTCAGAAAGAATGAAGATGTGGCCGGAGAGAAAATTTTAGTAGAAAACAGCGCTGAGAAAGAGCGGGGGGAAAGCGGCCTGTGTCTTCACATTGGAACCACTTTCTTTCCCCAAGGGAGCCAGAGTAGGAGCAGGCTGGCTGAGGGGCTGGGAAGTTATTTCATACACGAGGCGAATTTTTAAGAAAGAGAAGAATGGACGGACGGACGAGAGTGAAAGAAGAATACAAGAATCAAATGCTGCAGGCATTAAAAAGAAAAAACCCCACACAAGAAAGAGGCAGTCAACACCAGCACACCACCTTACACAGGGAAGACTTCTCTTCCAGAGCCGTCCCGACCCACCCAGACACACTCAGCATCACAGAAAATTAGTGTGGAGAAGAGCAGCCAGTAAGAGAAAAAGAGTGAGGCAGCCACATAAAGAAAGAGAGAAAAGACTGCGAGAAGAAGGTATAGACGTTATGAGAGAACTTCCAGAGAAAGCTAACTCCAACACGTTACGTGGCATGGATACATCATGACGACTGTGTACTTATACACATGTATGCCCGGTATACATGTGTATCTACACAGACCACACACAAGATGATGTAAAATACACTTCGTTGTATTTTATCTAAAGTGGGTAACGTCAAAATGACAGCCATCTAACATTTTGCTGTATCTTCTCACTTTTTACACCTATCAGAAAGAAAAGAGCAAAGAATTGGCTCTCATTCATCATACTCGAGGTCTGTGCTCGGAAGGGCGCGCGTGCAAGACTGGGGAATCCTGCCAGCTGGACAATATAAAAGTTAGCGGTCATCAATTTTTTAAAAATGTAAGGACACAAGTAAACAGAGATAAACCACACTGTGGAGCACGGGCCAGCTCCTGTGCTAGGCCAGAGGCCACGCAGCCTCTGTTCCTGTGGTAACCCAGGGCCTTGGCTTCATGCAGCTGCTGGTCTGGTGCAGAGCTTCCTCAGTCCCGGCGAACCCAGCTCAGTGCCTGCGAGGGGGCAGGTGAAGCCCACAGCGCCGGGTCCTTCCTCTCCCCCTTCTCTTCCTCCTCTTCCTCCTCTTCTGCGGGCGGCCCTCTCCATCCAGCCCGCGCGGGCAGGCGTCTCTCCTCTGGATTCTTCCCCAACCAAGGGCTTCTCCTGCCTGGCCCTGGCTCCCAGAGCACCTGCAGCCTCCTCCCTCCCATGCAGCCGCCCCGGGGTGCTCTGGGCCGGCTGCATTCACCACATTCAGACGCTCCCTTCCTGGCAACAAGGAAAAGACCTGGATGCACTGTGGCCCTTGGCAAGTGTCACCACAGACTGCTCTGAGGGCACCGCGGCTCATGTTTTCCAGCGCCTCTTTCTTTTTCTCCCTCAGTCCTACCAGTCAGTCCCTGTGCCCCCATTTCGCTTCCATCCTATGCCTAAGTGACTATCAGACGTGGAGGCCCTGGGAAGTCCCTGCCACAAGGGCACCTACTTATGATCCCTTGGGTTTAACGGTGTTTGCTTCAGAATGAAGAACTGGTCTTAATTCTTTCTTTCTTTTTTAAAGACAGGGTCTCACTTTGTAGTTTAGGCTGGCCCTGAAGTCACTATGTAGCCCAGGCAAGCCTTGAACACAGCAATCCTCCTGCCTCTGCCCCCCTGAGTGCTGAGATGACAGGCGTGAGCCACCACACCCGGCACTGTGGTATGTGGTGCTGGGGACAAACTCGGGACTCTGCACTTGAGAGGCAGACACTGGAACCACTGAGCTAAACTCTGGCCCTAGTCCTAATTCTTCATTTTTGCCTTTCTTTTTCCTTTAGGAAGCAGAAGGCCGCCAGCCAGGGTGCTGTGTAGTGTCTGCTCTCGCGAGGGGATGGCTCTCGGATCCCTCGCTGGCTCTGCTCGGAACAGGTTTCAGGATCTCTAACTGGCATGATGCCGGGGTCTCAGGCAGCTGGACCAGTTCCGGAAATGGAAGTTACTTGTGTTGCCCAACTGCGTCACCTAACCACGCCGCTTCTGAGACCTGGATTTAGTCCCACCAAGCACTACCGAAGGGCTGCCATTCTGCCCTCTCAGGAGGAGGCTGCGCTGCCTGACCTCGTTCTCAGCAGGTAAGGGGGAAGTGCCCTGCAGACGGCGGTACTCACCACACCCTGGGGTACTTACTTCCTTCGAAGCAATACTCTAGCACATAGCCATCCAGACCTGCGGCGCCAATCTGGTCTGGGGGTCGCCACTTCATGGTGACACTCGTGTCAGTCACAGAGTCAACAGCCAGCAGAGTCGGGGGGCTGGTGACAGCTTCAAGGTCACAGAGACAGAAAGAAGAACTGTTGGAGATAGTCATGGACATGACAGTGGGGCACACGTGCAACTCCACTCAAACGCCGGAGCGTGACATGGAGAAGGTGGACCCACACGAGACCTGTCCCTGGATGCCTCATTCGCTCTCCAAGTTCTGGGTCAGTGTGAAGGCCTGAGGAAGCTGGAGAAGTCAAAGTTTTGGGGTCTAGTGATCTGGCATGAGTTTCCCATATACCTCCAACTTTACAGTACAAATTCTTTTTTCTGAGACAGGGTCTCGCTTTGTAGTTCAGCTGGCCCTGAGCTCACTATGTAGCCCAGGCAAGCCTGGAACTCAGCAATCCTCCTGCCTCTGCCTCCTGAGTCCTGGGATGACAGGTGTGAGCCACCACGCCCAGCCCTGTGGTATGTGGTATTGATTGCTGGTAGGCATGAGTCACCACGCCCAACATTGTATGTGGTTACCGGGATGGAACTCAGGGCCTTGTACTTGCAAGGCAGGCACCAGAACCACTGAGCTAAATCTCCGGCCCCCATCATTTAAATTCTTGTACTAAATTTTCTTTCTACTAAAAAACATACTCCAGGACCATACAATAGTGGAGACAGCTTTTGTTCTGTTTTCTGAAACGATTTTTGGCTGAATAGACAAATTTAAAGTGTAACCCTAAGCAGTGCCCGTCAGCTTCCTGAGAGAAGGCATCAGCCCACAACGTCAAGGTCACACCAGGGTCTGCATGTGTCAGGGTCGAGAAATGTGTGACTGGTCTCAGGTACCTGTTTCCAGGTGGACAACTGGAGTTCTAGAAATCAATTTCAGGGCCCACAGTGTGTAGATATTCAACTCAAACAGAAGTGTTTTCAAAAAATAATTTAACAAATTGCTCTTAATCATCAATTTTGAGACAGGGCCTCACTATATAGCCCAGACTGGCTGGAACTTGCAGAGATCCTACTGCCTCAGCTTCCTGAGTGCCCTGCCATGCCCAGTGGCCCCATGCCATCTCACCCCTGCCCTCCTGCTGCTCTAGGAAGCTGGAAGTTAGGAGAACAGGTGCGACGCAAGCAGCATGATGCCTAGGACAGGGACACACTGCCCGAAACTCACCCAGGGGCACAAAGGGCTTGGATGGCATGCTGGGCTTGGAGATCCCGATAGCGTTGACTGCGAAGATGCGGACCTCATAGGCCACGCCCTCAATCATCTTCTTGGGCTCAAAAGTGGTTTCCTTGCAGAGGTCAAAGTTCAACCTCATCCATCTGGAGCTCTGCTTCTTCTTCCTCTCGATGAAGTACCCTACAGATGGGCGGGAGCAGGGATGGTCAGAGCCTGGCAGGTGCTGGGCACGGGGTGGCAGATGGTGATACCAAGGAAATAATGGGCCTTCAATGCTCAGCTGCGGGCAGGTTTTTCTGTTCCTCCCAAAAGCTCTCTGGGGCAGCACTTGGCACAAGAGCTACCTAGACACTTGGTTCTACTCAACCAGACACCAAGACACACAGGTGCTGTGCTGGGGGCAGAGCCAGGCTCCTCCAGGCCAAGCCAGGGCTCTGGACCCTAGTTATGTTAGGGTACACTTTTCCAGGTTACATTCCATTTTCCTTCTCAGTTACTTTTTTTTTTTTTTTTTTTTTTTTTTGAGACAGGGTCTCACTTTGTAGTTCAGGCTGGCCCTGAGCTCACTATGTAACCCACGCAAGCCTGGAACTCTGCCATCCTCCTGCCTCTGCCTCCTGAGTGCTGGGATTATGGACGTGAGTCATCACGCCCGCATTGTGGTATGTGGTTACCAGAGATCGAACTCGGAACCTTGTGTTTGCAAAGCAGATGCCAGAAACATTGAGCTAAATCCCCAGCCCTCAAAACTGTGTTAAGAACATAAAGTGTTAAGCTCTTTTTTTGAACTTTTCTAATTTCTTAAAAAAGAAAGAAGGATTGCAGATTTGAATTCAGCCTGGACAACTTGGTAGTTTACAGAGATTCTGTCTCAAAACAAAAAAAAGTTGCACTGGGGATGTGGCTCAGGATGAAGGCCTTGGATTCAATCACCATCATGACAAAAATTTAAATAAATAAGCAAGTAAACAAATGAAAATAAAAATTGGATGTTGAATAGGGAAGGACAGTACACAGCTGTAATTCCAGCATTCAGGGGGCTGAGGCCAGAGAATCCTAAATTGTGGGCCGGCCTGAGCTACATGGTGAGTTCAAGGTCAGCCTAAACTACACAGTGAAATTTTTGCCTCAAAAAAAAAACAGGAGAAAGAAAATCTAAAAACTCAGATATTGAGTGTAATTGACAAACAGAAAAGGGACCAGTTCTGGCCTATCTGCGGGGCCGCTTTCTGACGGCCCTGGCTCCAGGGCACCCTGACATACGCCCGTGTGCGCAGGTGTGCAAGGGTGGCCCTGTGTAAGTGTCCTCCGCATGGGTGCAGGGGCGCCTCACCCAGGATGGGGGACCCGCCGTCGTAGACCGGGGGCTCCCAGTTCATCACACACCAGTCGTCGCCGACATCCGTCACGTTTGGGGCCACCGGGGGGTCGGGGATGTCTGTGGTGGACAACAGGGGGCACAAAAAGAAATCAGGGAGGAGCAGGTGGGCATTGGGAAGAGAGTCCGCAGGGCAGCATTTTTCCGGAATAATCTCAGACACTCGCTTCTGAGCATTTTTCCACGTTTCGTGCAACGTGCAGTTAATGTGGACAAGATGTCACGCACACGTTGGGCAGGGAGGGAGAGACGGCCCCAGACCAGGAGCCCTGGGCACCCAGCACCCGGCCTGTGTGGAAGCAGACTGCGGGGGCCGAGGGTGGGGTGGGGACCTGGGCAGGCGTCAGGCTGCTGACCAGTTAGAAACTCGTGGAAATGGCGAGTCACCTGAGTAGGGGAAACTCTCCCAGAGAAAAGGGGAGGAGGGAGGGCAGGAAAGGGGCAGAAGGAAGAGGGGAGACGGCACGGCAGCCGGCGTCACCCTGTCACTCCAAACACACGCCTTCCGGGGAGACCGAGGTGCGCCTGCACCCACCCCGTCTGCGGCACAGGCCCTTGGTTTGTGCCCCAGGAGGCCTTGGCCTGGCGGACAGTGTGCCCTTTGTATGTCTCAGTGACCTTTAAAGGGCACCAGCAGGCCAGGGACAGCGACACAACAGCAGCCCAAAATAGCCGCCCTCGGCGACTCATCCCTCCAACCTGCATCCAGGAGGACAGTCTGGAGGATAGACAGGAGGACGGCTGTGTCCCAGCCAGCTCGGCACTCACCCACAACCTTGATCTTGATGCTGGCGTGCGCCTCGCCCGCCTCATTCTTCAGGTTGATGTGGTAGACCCCGGAGTCCTCTCTCTCAGCCACGTCGATGACCAGCGTGCTGCTGTCGGGGTAATTTTCCGACCGGATGCGGCCACTGCCTTCCATGATGGCCTGGATGGGGGCAGGGGGGACAGAGCTGGGTGCGTGTGCACGACAGGAGCCCTCTGGGGGGCTGGGCACTTGGTCCTGAGGGTGCTGAGATACATTGTCCCTTTAATCCTCCCCCTCTCGTGATCGAGGCATTTTTATGTATTTTATTTGTTTGTCGGCGCGTTTGGTTGGTTTTTTGAGATAGGATCTCACTGTGTAACTGAGACTGGCCTCAAACTCGCTCTAGCCCAGGCTGCCCTTGCTCTTATGGCAATCTTCCTGCCTCAGCCTCTTTGTGCTGGGATGACGGGTGTGCACCACCACACCTGGCATCTCTTTGCTCTTGTGCCTGGACTAAAACTCTTAAATTTTCAAAATATGTGATTGTGACAACAGTAAGAATACCTGAAATCATTTTCATAATTATTCTATTTTATGATAGAACAAAGTCATTATTACTGTAGCCAGGTTCTGGCAGAAAAGTATACAACGCGATTGTGAAAAGAAGGATATTTATTTAGGGTGGTGTTACAATATCCTCTTGAGTTTTCTTTGTTTTCCTTAATTTGTTTGTGGTACCTTAATTTCCACAAAGTAAAAATACACACTTTGGGATAAATTATTCTCTGAGTTTTGACAAACTGATGTGATTGTCGCCACCACCACAATTGAGACAGATATAGATTGTCTTCATCATTTCTAATGACGTCCCCATGACCCTGGGAGCAACAACACCATGTCCTGGCCCCTGGACAGCACTGACCCAGTATCCATCCCTAGAGCTTTCCTTTCCTATACGTGTCATATAACTGGAATCAGAGTGTGCAGCCCTCCAAACCTCGTGTTATACTGCATGACGTTTTAGACTAGCCCACATCGTTCCATCTGTAAGGAGCACTTTTTTCATCGCTGTGTAGTATTCTAGCATACATTTCATGTGCTGTTGGTTCATAGTGTAAAATAATGTCGAATTAGCCAATCAGTTCCTCCACTGTATTTTTTGTCTGACACATTCTGTAGTTTTTATCTTTAGATAACTTGATTTGGGTCTTTTGTGTATTTTCTCAACTCCCCTTAACTTTAGATTGAGAATACAACATTTCTCCACCTAACTTCTTGAACACATGGAACACGGCTGTGCTAGGTTCCCCGCCCTTAACCGCTAATGTGGATACACAGGTGAGGGCTGGGCTGGGTTCAGGGGACTTTTCTCCTCACTTGGGAGAAGTTCTCTGCTGCTTCTCTGCCTGGCTGTGGGGAGGCGACCTCGCGGCTGCGCTGGCTGGGCGCTTGGTATTTCCAACTTTGCAGTTGGGACGCAGTGAGATTAACTGGGAAGTGACCTTTGCGGGCTGCTTTTTCGGCACAGAGAGGGGCCGTGGGCAGCGTCCAGCTCAGTGCCCCAGGGCACCAGGACTGGTTCCCCAGGCTGCTCCGGCCTGCGCTCTGCCCTGTGCTCCAGTCCTCACAGCGGTTTACCAGGCAGCGGCGTGGCCTGCATAGGATGCCCAAGTGCCTGATGACTCGCTCCTGGCTCAGGGACCAATGGACAGGCGGACGGATGGACGGACGGACCAACGTGGTTCCTCCCTCGCAAACTCTCGGGCGGGCGGGCAGGACTGGGAGCCTCGGAGCCTCGAGTCGCAGAGTCCCGTCCTCCGCCCGCCAGCGCCGCCCGCTCCTCCCCTCCCCGCTTGCTGGGCCTCGGCTTCTCTTGCTGCCGCGCCTCCTCCTCCTCCTCCTCCTCCGCGCCTGCGGCTCATTCAGGGCGGACTCGCGGGTTCTTCGCCCCGAGCGGCGAGTGGCAGCGCGGAGTGAGAAGCTCTGACCCTGACTTGCCGAGAACCAGCCTCCTCCCGCCTGAGTCGTCCCCCGCGGGGTGACGCACCTTGTCTGCCCGGCTCCAGAGGGCCTTGGGGGGCGGCTCCCCGGTGACCGGGATCTCCAGACGCAGCTTGTTGCCGGCGATCACGGTCACGGTGTTGTCTGCGTCCAGCCCGTCCAGGATGATCTTGGGGGGGTCTGCAGGGAGGCGCCCGTCAGCTCGCTGGGCTTGGCGCGCCGGGGCCGTGGCCAGCCAGCGCAGCCGTGGGCAAGGGCCAGCTGCCCACAGGGACGTGCAGGCAGGCGCTGCGGTCTCACCCCGACGCGCAGGCGCCAGCTACGCGGAGTAAGGATCCGTAGCAGTCCATGACCCTCTTGTTGTGGTGGGGTTCTGGACACAGGCTGATTCTTGGGCAAGCAGACCCCCGCACACTGCAAGCCGAGGCGCTGTGGCCCCCAGACTCACCGATCACGTGGACCTTGGCGGGCATGGGGATGTTGTAGGCGTCGGGCGTGAACACATAGTCCCCCTCGTCCTCAATGAGGGCATTGGCGATGACCAGCTTGTGGATCCTGAGGGAGCAGGGGAACCAGATCTAAAGATTGGCACAGAATACATGATATACAGCCGAGAGACAGATAGATGGACAGACAGACGGACAGAGCACCTGTGAAGCCTTAGGTACTCTAGCTATTAATCCATATTAGATCTCTCAAAAGAATAAAACATAGCATGTAGGAAAAACTCTACTTCAAGATCCTAGAATTGACTGAAAGGAACCTCAACTCAGCTTCCCACACAAAAACATGATTTAGTTCTTCAGTTTGGGGGGTCACAGCCAATGCTACGGTTTTGCTCTACAAAGCAGTATTCTGGGTTTGGGGTGTAGCTCGGGTTACAGCCCTTGCCCAGCGTGGGCAGAGCTCTGGGTTTGAGCCTCATGTGGCAAAAAGATAAAAATGGTGTGTGAACAGGTTTGACACATTTCTCCCATACGAGGGGCCCAGTATACACATAAAGTCAAAATAAATGACAGATAACAGGAAGCGGGAGAGACCTGTCTCACATGGGAAGGGGCCAAGGGACGGAGGCGGGGAGGGGAGGAAGAAAACAGAACGAAGACGGGTTGTGTACTCGGACCAATTCCCACAAGAAATTTAATCACTATGCGTGGCAATCACAGACTAAGTCAAAAATAGAAAAAAGTAGGTTATTGCTGCACTATCTAAAAAATAATGTGTGAAGTCAGCGCTAGGAGGATATGAAAGCATTTTGGTATGCATATAGAAATTTTTCACAATTTCAGAGGATTTATGGTGCCCCTGGAAATTTATTTATGATTCCATGAGCCCACAGTTAAAACATTACCTTAGGTCTTGGCTGGATTCTAGAACATTATGCACCAACTCTCCAAGAAAAAAAAATTGTGGGCCAGAGATTTAGCTCAGTGGTTCCAGCGCCTGCCTCGCAAGCGCAAGGCCCTGAGTTCAATCCCGGTAACCACATACGATGCTGGGTGTGATGACTCACGCCCACCAGCAATTAGTACCACATACCACAGTGCCGGGCGTGGTGGCTCACACCTGTCATCCCAGCACTCGGGAGGCAGAGAGGAGGATTGCTGAGTTCGAGGCTTGCCTGGGCTACATAGTGAGCTCAGGACCAGCCTGAACTACAAAGCGAGACCTTGTCTCAAAAAAAAAAAAAAGTTGTAAGAAGGGCTGGGAAGACCCCACACTGCACTTCTCATGTCAGGACTGAGAAAAGGCGCTTCCCCCGCAAAGGGCTGAGGAAAGCAGACACAAAACAGCATTTTACTTCACAGGTGCTCCTAAAATAGGGATTAAAGCTGAGGCTACTTCCTTACGTAAATGAAAACTGGCCTGTCTGGGGATCGGACCATTATTTGTCTTCCTCCTGAATTCCTAGAAGGTCAGGTGAACAATCTGGCATGGTGGTGTAGAAAGTTAGCATGAGTGTCTCCATTTTGGATAGGTCTGGGGGACATGTCCACGGCTCAGCCTGAACCACCGTCTTCTAGGGGTCTTACTTCATGTGGTGCGGGGCAGCGGACACATTCACCCGGGTCCTCAGATGGAGGCTACAGCCCTTCCTGTGACTGTATATCTGGGGGCAGTGAAACCAGCCAGTGGGTTTGGAACAGACCAAGCCCCCATGTCAGGTGCGGTTCCAGGATGTAGGGGAGGGCGCAGTAGAAGTGGTGAGAGCCCAAACTCACTAGCAGGAAGCAAAGAGCCAGAGAAAGGTCGCCCCCTGCTGGCTGCCCTCCACAGGGACCTGAGACAGCTGTCGGCCAGGGGCCAGGACTCCGGCTGGGCGGAAGCGCGACCCCGTACTCACCGGCCCTTGTGAACCACCTTCAGGCGATCGCTCTCCTGCACGGGCAAGCCGTTCTTCGTCCATTTCCCTGGCACGTTTTCGGAGATCTCACACTTCAAGCATATTTCTTTGCCAAGTTTGACGGTCTGGTCAGTCAGCGGTGTTGTAATCTTCAGAGGCCTCACTGTTGGAAATAGAGTGCAGGGGCTGGAGCCACCGTGGACAGGGCGGGTCCGCCCTGGATTTGGCTCCCAGGCAATGACATCAGGGGGTAATGGGGCATGACACAGACTCTGGACACCGCGTGAGCATGATTTTATCCCTGAGAATTTGGGGACTGTGGCGAACTGCACCCAGCTGAATGGACCACATGGGTTTCTCTTGAGGTTTTTACCTTTTTTAACATGTCATTCACAAAGATCTTTGAGTGTTGAGCCCATAATCCCATTTCCTCTACAAAGCCCGAGGCTTTTCTGGCATGCCTGGACGCGGCATGTTAGACATGCACAGCTTGCCTTAAGGCAGAAGCAATGGGAACAGCTTTAAGTGGATGCAAATAGCCACTGAGAGGCTCTGCCTGTCTGAAAACCTTTCTGAGAGTGAAGCTCAAATGTCTGCAGCTCCTCGAGGTGCGGAGTGGGCCGGGACTGCTTCCGAGTCCGCCCTGAGCCCTAAACTACACACGGTCCCGTGCGGAGCTGGGATGTCATCCTGACTTTGCTGTTTTCTTTTCTCGGTAAGTAGACCGTCAGGAGCAGCTGTCTCCTTCGAGGGGCATCTGGGACGCCCGTCAGTGCTAGCTCTCTGGGACCGTTAGCCACCGTGCAGTCCCTCTTCAGCCCCTTCAGCCCTCTGAGCTGCATTCCTGGGCTGGGTGAGCCTCCTCAGCCGACGTCACTGTGGGGTGATCATTTAGTGAGCAGGGCAGCCCTGCCAGTGACAAAGGTTACCAGTGGTCCACGGCCTTGCAACTGTGGCCCCGGCCGCCTTCCCAGCAGCGATTTCTGCACTTTTCCCCAGAGCGGGCTCTGCCATGAGATCCAGGAGCTGCTTTCTCTTCTCGGGAACCCTGACTGACCTGGCAGGGACATCCTGCCACCAAGGAATCCAAGTTCACATATTTAAAAATGCCACGCTTTCCCAAAGCTGGGCTAACAAAGCTGGCACCACCTGCCAGCCAGGCGGAGGACTAAAGGGAGGACTGGCACTCACGGTCCACGTTGAGCCTGGCAGAGGACTGTCCGCCCGTGGTCATGACTGAGTACTCTGCACTGTCCGCCTTGGTCGCCCCCTCGATGATCAGGATGTGCTTTTTGCCCTCAACTTTAATTCTGTATCTTGACTTTGGGCCAGGGATGATCTCTTCGCCGTTCTTGAACCTAAGTCAACATGGACCATGAGACGGGTTTTGTAATAGGACCCGCAGAGAACAGACTCACCGGGTCGTTCACTGCTTTACCCCAGCAGATCCCATTATAGATTCCCACCCTCCTCGCTCCCGACAGTCAGGCGCACCTGAGTTACCTGACCCTCTTCTGGACTCCTGACCCTTTATAAAGACAGCTATGATTCTAGATACACAGGAGCAATCTATTCTGTATTGATCACTACTGTTTCTTACTGTGCCAGTTACTAAACTATTATTACTTGTTTTGAGGTAGGTTCTCACTAGGTAGTCCAGGCTGGCCTTAAACTCACTACACAGGCCAAGTTGGCCTTGAACTTGTGGTGAACCTCTTGCCTCAGTCTCCTGAGTACTGGCATTCTAGGAGTACACCACAGAGCTCGGCCAGGTTCTGGGTTTTTTTTGACATGTTTAAAAACCATTCATATATTTGGCTGTATCAACCAGGAAGGCACTTTCTGTCGGTGGAAGCGGGCTGCCGCGGGACGGCTCCTCACCATTTCACATTGGCGTCATCTTCCGTCACCTCGCACTCCAGCTCCACCCTCTCTCCGCAGTACGCGTTCGTGTCTTCCAGCTGCTTGGTCACCATAATTGGAGGCTCTAGTGTGAAAACGGGAAAGTCAGACTCACTAAACATGCGAAGCCTGTCTCCCAAGCCCTGCTTTGTCCACACAGGCAACCGTGGGAGAGTCCCGTCTGTGCCTCCCATGGTGATAAAAAGGAAGTGAGGTGAGTTGGGTTTTTTTTTTTTTTGGATGAATTTTTTTAAACGTCTATGTTTGGCAAAACAAACAGCAGGCAGGCAGTTCTGGGTAGGGTCTTTCAGTTTCCCTGGAACTGCCCTCGCCGGCTCAGGTCTTCTCTGGAGAGCAGAGACGTCTCTAGGCCGTTTCCCTCCACCGGTGGACAGGAGAGCAGAGGACCCAGCAGGCAGGTACTGGATTAGGCTTCTGCAGGGTGGCGGGGGCCGGAGCTGTGGGCTCCCAGAGGGCTGGGAGGGAGACTGGCTGAGGCCTTTCGGCCCCCCTCCCCTGGCTCTTCCGGCTGGGGCTCCGCGCTGACGCCTGCCGCTGCTCCCACAGACCGTGTTTCCCAGGAACCTGGCTCGCGGCCAGCTGTGCATGTGACACGGGAGCTGTGGGGCCCCCGCTACACAGGCACCTCGCACCACCATGCGCGGCCCGAGGTAAAGCCATGCGTGCTCCTGGGCCTCTCTTCCCACCCTGGGTCACCGTGACCTTCTTGTCTTCGAGGATGCAGCCCGACACCGCCCACGCAGCAGAGGCAGGACAGTCTCCTGTGCCGAGCCCAGCACCCGGCCGCGCAGTGGCCTCACCTCTGACGAAGAGCTCGGTGGAGCACTTCTCGTCACCGGCTGTCACGTAGTACTCGGAGTCGTCTGTCAGGGAGCAGTTGTTGATGAACATGATTCTCTCACATCCTTTGTGCTCAAAAATGTACCTGTGTTCAAGAGCAGACAGAGCTGAGGAGCTCGTTTCTTTTCTTTATTGCCAGCACATTGGGCCTGTCCTTTGGCAATATTTGGATTTAAGGATGTAATTTTGATCTTCTTATATGTTCGAGAGTTTAACACCAAACAAAAACCATTTTTAATCTTTGTGACATATAATACATAGGTATTTTATATATGCTCTCTATTTTTTTTTTTTTTGAGACAGGGTCTCGCTTTGTAGTTCAGGCTGGCTCTGAGCTCACTATGTAGCCCAGGCAAGCTTCGAACTCAGCAATCCTCTCTCTGTCTCCCGAGTGCTGGGATGACAGGCATGAGCCACCACGCCCGGCACCGTGGTGTGTGGCACTGACTGCTGGTGGGCATGGGTCACCATGCCCAGCATTGTTGTATATGGTTACTGTGGATCAGACCAGGGGCCTTGTGTTTGCTAGGCAGGCACTGGAACCACTGAGCTATATCTCCAGCCCTGTGTAGCTACGATTTTAATAGTTCCAAAATGTATGAGAATTTTATATAGAGACCTCCCTTCATATTATTGTGTTAAATAAGTGTTTTTACCTCAAAAAATTAAGTCAAACTACTGTTTGGTTTGCTTATGTTTATCACTGATTGGCTGGAAAGGTCCACTTACTTGGTGCTGGGTCGGATTTCCTGTCCATTTTTATACCATTTCACTTCCAACTTGGGATCTGCCAGCTCCACGACGAACCTTACTCTGCCTCCTTTATCAACCTGATACGCGGGATCGAGAATTTTTGCAAAAGCTGGAGGCAGAAGGGGAAAAGAATGTCAGCACGCGGGTGCCCGTGTCATGGGCACAAAGGTCAGTCCATGCATACAAGTCTAAAGCAAACCAAGCAGGAGTCTTGGTGAACAGGAAAACTGGGAGATCCAGGTATTTTAGAATTCTGTGTGTCTCTCTACACAAAAAGATAGTTTAAAAATGTCAAGAAAACGCACGTACTTTTGGAAGAAACAGAAGGAGGCTGAAGAAGCATTTAAAATGACCTGCTCCATGGGGAAGGCACATACGAAGCACCCAAAAGAGGCAGAACACTAAGAACCTGGTGCTTGTCCCGCATGATTAATCCTAGGGTTACTAGCACTAGTTTTTGCTTTTTATGCCACAGTTTTTTTTAAACCACAGAATTGCTGAGATTGATCTAGTGATCTGTGACATTCAATTAAATGTAGAATATTTATTGGGGTTTAGGGACCCTGGAAACGTGGCCAACGGTGACCTTTCACAAACACCCTTCACCTCCTGGTTACTTAGGGACTCAGGAGTCCCACTCTAAATAACACAGAGCACAATAATTTTTTAACTTTTTTCTTTGAATACTGCTAAATAGAAGTTCATTTTTAAAAATGTAATATTTTTTTCTGGCTTTTAGGTAACAGTTCTCACATAGACACTTTGAAAAATACTGTGTATGTTTTCCAAATGTGAGGTAACTCAAATTCCATCTTGCCTTTCTGATCTTACTGTCCTGTCGCTTAAACACCCTCACTTCCTCATTTTTTATCAAAATAAAAGTAAACATTAGCTTTTTTAAAAAGTCATATATTCAGGGCTGGAGGGTTAGTTCAGTGGTTCCGGTGCCTGTCTTGCAAGCGCAAGGTCCTGAGTTCGATCCCCGGGAACCACATACAATGCTGGGCGTAGAGACTCACGCCCACCAGCCATCAATACCACGTACCACAGTGCTGGGCGTGGTGGCTCACGCCTGTCATCCCAGCACTCGGGAGGCAGAGACAGGAGGATTGCTGAGTTCGAGGCTTGCCTGGGCTACATAGTGAGCTCAGGGCCAGCCTGAACTACAAAGCGAGACCCTGTCTCAAAAAAAAAAAAAAAAGTCATATATTCAGAACTGATAAGAACAGAGAAGTCCGCTCTGCTGGGAAGAGACGTCCTTGGGCTCCTGCCCTGCGTCTAACCCGCAGCCCCTCAGGAACACAGCTCTGGCTCTGCCACAGGGAGAGGTTTAGAAATAAAGAGCAGATTTTTTAAAGCACCAGCGCCTTTCAGTTCCACCAATTCCTTAGTGAAACAGTCTGCACTACAGCACTGACGTCCAACCGAGGGTCATCAGAGGGTCACTGGACAGGGCCTGGTCCAGGGCACTGGGCAGAGAAGGTGAACACACTCCCTTCTCTCTCCTTTTCCACTGTACAACAATAGTGAGGACCCAACCACAGGGCCTCCATGTCAGATCCAGGGGAGAAGCAAGGTTGCTTTAGAAAACAGGCTAAGTGGGTGGAATATGTGACAGTAAAACAGAGATGCTGGGAGGGTTTGAGACGAAGGAGAGGTGGACAAAGTTCCTAGAGGCCATGATATGTGGCTTCTCCTGGAGCCCAAGGTCACCCCACACCCAAACCGGCAGCACCTGGCCCATGCACCTGGCCCACACACCTGTCCCTCTCACCTGGCCCTTGCACCTGGCCCACACATCTGGCCCACACACCTGGCCCTCGCACCTGGCTACCCCCTCACCTGCGCTCTTCTTCTCCACCCTGCGCATGCGCTTGAGCCTCTTGAGCATCCCCCTCAGGTCAGTGATCCCATACTGGAAGGCAATCTTCTCGTACTCATTAGGATTTGCGTTCTTCAACAGCTCCCAGACATCCACCTCCGGCTCCTCCTCCTGCTGCTTCACTTCCCTACCCAGGGGAACCATGGCCCAAGTTAGTAACCACCCTGACTCCCAGACATGCGAGGTCGGGATAGGATTTGAACTCAGAGCTGTGTTAAAGCTCGCTGAGAGCCCTGGAAGCCGCCAAGCAAGTCTAACTGTGGAGCCTGAAGTCTTTGGAAGCATCCGGTTAGAAGATCAAGTATGTGCGCTAGGCGAACACTGCATTTTCCTGCTTAGAAACAGATGGGGAGAGGAGAGCAGGAAATACCGAGATACTTTCCTTCGTGCTCAACATTAAAGTCTCCCTGCAGATGAAATTTTCGAGATGTACTTGAGAACAGTTTTCACCTATGATGACACTGAATTCTCTTTGAAAAGTGGATTAAGAACAGAAGATCTAGATATCAGCCTGGATCCTTTTTACACACATTTGTACCAAGACTGTATTTCAGACCTTGGGACTTTGCCAATAGCATTTCTCCTTCTGGATTCGAGAACAGGCGCACTTCCCATTTCCACTGATTAAATTAAATTAATTAATTTGTTTGTTTTTGCCATATCAGGTATTGAACTCGAGCCCTTGTGCTTCCAAGGTAGGCACGGTACCACTTGAACTTAATCCCCGGCCCTTGCATTGATTTTGTATTAGAAATTAAAACTCTCATGAGAGTTTTTATTTGTTTTTCATATTTTGGGGGGATACAGGTTTTTAAAAAAAGAAAACCGTTTCTCTGAATTGGTAGAGGAAAAGTGGAATTAGGTAAAAAAAATTCTCTCCCATTTTAACTTATTGTTTTTAACTTTGGGGGCAGCAAAGGTATAAAATACAAATGCCGAACTGTAGGGTAATTACCAGTATCAGAACACTGAGTTCTCATCATGGACTGAAGGACGTTTCGAGAACACATATGAGAGAAAAGTGTGTCAGATTTAACTTGTTTACACTTGTTTCCCTTATTTTAAAACCACAGAAAGAAACTGAAACTCAGGAAGAAGGGCTTATTATAAGTGAAAAGTATAATTTACATGGATCCTCATCTCTTTTCGTTCAGCCTCGCTAGCTGCTCTCAGCAGGTGAGTCTGGAAAGGCGCGGGGACCCCGGGGTCACTCACCGGGACTCAAGGAAAGGCATGGGGTGAAAGGGCTCACGGTGGTGGTGACGAGACCCCGCTTCTCCCCCAGAGCTGCTCCCCTCTGACTTAGGGGGGGAGGCTGGGGGAGGAGAATGGAAAGTGAGGTGCCAAAGCCAGCGGAAAGTCTAAACAGCTGACCCCCACTTCACACCCTCCTGTAAATCCCACAGAGGTCAAAGGTCACCAAGGCCAATCTAGGAAACAGAAGTGAGTTGTTTTGGTTTGTTTTGAGACAGGGTCTCACTTTGCAGTTCCCGAACTCACTATGTAGCCCAGGCTGGCCTTGAACTCACAGCAGTCCTGCTGCCTCAGCTTCCGGAACTGCTGGGATGACAGGCCTCCTGTGGGACTATCGATCACGTCTTGCTTGTCCCTTTCTCTGTCTGTCTCTCCGTCTCTCACTCCTCTCTCTCGTCTGTATCATTTCATTGTGTCCCAAGTTGCCGATAGATGCTTGCTGTAAAGGGCGTGTCTGGTGCCCTATGCCTGGGGCAGCAGCTCGGCTGGGCAGAGCAGGTGTCTACTCACCGTGAAGATGAAACGGCCCTGTCCTCATGGTGACGCGAAGACTGGGCCCAGAGAAACATAAATTTCGGATTCTTTTCCATTATTGGGATAGACCTCTATAACATTCACTGTGCCTCCTCTACATCAAAATTTCTATAACTTGACAATCGTAGTGAGTCCAAGGCATTTATAGAAATTTTATGCAGAGCAAGACTTTTGAGCATTTATAGAAGTCTAGTCCATGACAGAAGCTCACATGAGGCTCAACCTGACTTCCCTACGTGTGTGGGAATAAGCTGCCTTTGGTCAGCTTATTTCTTTGGACAGAGAGGTCGGTTGTAGTGACACTTGTGGGTGGAGACTTTGCCGCTCGCTCTGGGAGAAGGAGGAATGGTCACCAGCAGGAAAACCCATGCAGCTCACCAGTTAGTCAGAGAACACAGGCCGCCAGGCTGGGAGCAGGTTAGCGGAGTCTGATCAAGAGGCACAATCTTAAGTCGGGGATGTACAGGAAGTGAAAACTGAAGACATGTTCGTTTCTGATGTGTTTTCTTTAGTCATGTGACCATACAATTAAATGTTTTTAAAATTCTCGAGCTATTAGTCAAACCAGTCTTCTATTTTCTCTTTCTATTTCTTTTTGAATCAGTCAATGGCCCATGGTAGTCTAGTGGGATTGGCCAGTCCCTGCGGTTGGACTGGCCCTGTGTGTTCGGTCTTGTGTACATACACGCGAGCTCGCTGAGGGCCGTGGAACATCTGTGGAAAGGTGCGAGGGCTTCCTAGTTGCCGTGACTCCCTGAAGTCTTTTTACCTCTGTGTTCACAGATGTGGGAAGCGAGTCTCAGAGACCGCACAGCAGAGCTGAGAAGTTTTTCCTGCTCCTTTCCTTTCTCACACAATGTTTTCATCCCTTTCTGGATTTCTCTTCCCCCTCACCTCACAATACATTCTGTGGCTGGAGAGTTTGGGTGTCTCTATCTTCCTACTTGAGGAAATTATTGCCGGGGCACAGAGGGGAACCGTCTTTCTTGGGTGCCGTGTGGATTATGAACGGAGGCACCCGCTTTCAAGGCAGACCCAGAGGGATTTTTCCTGGCGGATCACAGGCAATCAGCAAAGTGGGCCTGAGCCCCTCTCCTTCCTGGGTGGGGAGCCGGAGGGGGATGGGCACTTCCAACTCTCCCTCAAGTGCAGCTGGGAAATAACCCAGTCATGGGAACGACTGGCAGCTGGACATATCCAGAGATGTGCAACCGAGTTGCTGCATGTATTGATGGACTAACACCCATCAGTATTTAACAAGTCATGCCTATTCATATTTCTACTCCACTTCGGTCTTGAGGGCAAGAATAAATTTTTCATTTCATTCACTTAATTAAATCCATCCAACTGAACTGAGGATAAGCACAAGGCCAGTTTATTATAAGCTTTGTAATTTTTGTGAAGCAGATTTATACTTGTTTATGTTTTGATGGCAGTGGGGATGGAATCCAGGGTGTTGACACTGAGCTACATCTCCAGGCCTTTTTAATTTATTTTTAAAATGTTATTATTATTTTTTTAAATATTGAGACAGAGTCTTGCTAAATTGCCTGGGCTGAATTCAAACTTGTGATCCTCCTGCCTCACCCTCCCTGAGTGCTGGGATGACAGGTGTACACTACCACACCCAATTTATGTTGTTCTAATAACTATAGAAGGCACAAAAAGAATTGAAAATAAACCCAAAAAGCTAAATTCAATTTTTAAATGGTTAATTTAGAATCATACTTTCATTGTTTAGTAAAAACTGTGCTAGATAAAACAGAATTCCAGAAAAAAATCAATTTTTCATCATTTCTTCACTGCAGTAAATATCTGGTAAGAATCTATGCATAGCTCTGTAGCTAGTACATAGATATGCACCATGCGACTTGACACACAGGCAGAAACCCTGGGAAATGGCTCTACAGTACCTGCTCCTTGCGTTTCTACACATTTTATTGCAAAAGAAGTGACTGTTAGGGGTGTTATGAGCTCTAATGCTGAACACTTACTTCCGCTTTCCTGCCATGTTTCATCACTTCCAAAATATATATTTTGGGGACATTTCAAGGATCTCTGGGATGGGGTCTCCTATTTTCGGCATGCCCTTCTGTCCCTCTTAAGCAGAAGCTTTCTCAATAGTTTTCCTACTCTTAAAAAATATCTCTGGGGGGCTGGAGGGTTAGCTCAGTGGTTCTGGCGTCTGCCTCGCAAGTGCAAGGTCCTGAGTTCAATCCCCGGAAACATATACAATGGTGGGTGTGGAGACTCACGCCCACCAGCCATCAATACCACATACCACAATGCTGGGCGCGGTGGCTCACGCCTGTAATCCCAGCACTCAGGAGTCAGAGACAAGAGGATTGCTGAGTTCAAGGCTTGCTTGGGCTCCATAGTGAGCTCAGAGCCAGCTTGAACTACAAAGCGAGACCCTGTCTCAGAAAAAAAAAATCTCTGGAATAAGGATGTCATCTTATCAATGTTATATATAAACTACTTGTAACATCTTTCTTTGCCCAGTGATTTCTAAAATACTGACCTCTCTTCAAATCAAGTGTCTGATGTTGAAGAGACACAGTGACTCCTAACAGGACATCACAGTAGATCTGTGTCATAGACACCTGTGGGCTTCTACTGCCCAAACAGTGGCGATGGTTTTCCAGGCAGGTGTCAGATTCCAAAGGCAGAAGAATAGAAGCATTATGACTCGATCATGAGAAAGATGGTGTCTTCAGAGCTGGAGGTCCACGCCCTGAGATCTCACATCTCAATTTTCAAATTCCCTCATCCCCAACTAAGGAAACATGTGCAGACGCATGAAACCATGAAAAAGAAAGTTAAAAAGCATCCACGAAAGCCCTTCACGGATTAGTACGGGAATATTTCTCTCTCTCTTTCTTAGTGGACTCTGTTATCATCTATTAGCAAAACACATTTTAGGAAATGAGAATTCCTTGAAGAGCATTCCCTTGAGACTTGACTTCTGGGGGCGTGTAGCACAGTCCAGGCCACTGCACCCCTCCGGGCTGGGTTCTCACCTACGTTTCAGGAGACCACTAAAGTCAAGTTCCCCTGCATCCTCTTGACCTTCTCCACTGTCATAGACAAAGAAAAGCAGATGGGTTTAATGGGAACACGCAGAGCCGTCTCCCCAGACATCACACACAGCACATATGCAATGCGTCCACCACGCGAGGACCGGGTCCACACAAACTACTTCTTTTCACACAAGTGTCACGGGGGTCCCTGGAGGACATACTTGTGGAAAAGTAAACACGAGGAGCTCGTGCAATGGTACGATTCCAGAGACATAGTTTCGTCGATTGCATATAGAAAACTGCTTGGATTTGTGTTAAGACCACATAACACAAATACATGTAAGCCAAGCAATGCAATGTATTTTTTGCAAATTTGGGGCTCTCAAAACAAATGTGTGTGAAAAGCCAAGGACTTCTGCCGATCTTGGTCCTTCACATAAGGCAGCAATCGGCGTCGGGGACAAAGTGTGCCCGTGTCAGGTACATGAGTCCAAAGCCTTCTATGTAGTGGTCACCTCTGGGGCCCAGAATTAGATGAATCCGATCATGTTCTACCGGTAGAGCCAGCGCAGAGCTTTTTAAAAGATACATTCCTTTCTCTCCGAAAGGGCCTGTCCATTCAGGTACAACCTGGTGACTTTCTAACTAGGACCTTTTAAGATGTATTTGTCAAAGATCTGTCTTGGAATTCTTTTTTTTTTTTTTTTTTTT
>PVIC010027151.1:0-24066 GCA_004025085.1 Thryonomys swinderianus
GCCTGGTGCCAGTGCCCTGTGCAACAACCAACCGTGATCTCGTTTTCTGCAGGAGACATGGGGGACAAAGGACAGAAAGGCAGTGTAGGTCGCCATGGGAAAATTGGTCCAATCGGTGCCAAAGGTATTTGCGATGTGATTTTTTTCTTTTAAGAGAGGGCCTCAGTAATTCAGGCCAACCTTGAACTCACTAAGTGATCCAGGCTGGCCTCAAACTAGCTGAGATTCTCCTGCCTCAGCCTCTCAAGTGCTGGATGTACCACCATGCCAACCTTCATCCCCACGTTTGTAAGTAGAAGAACATTGTGGCCCCCTAGGTGTCACCTTGACCCTCATGTGCCATAGCACCTGTGGCGTCCCTAGAGAAGGCCATTGGTGGTCTCTCCAGCCCTATGATAGGCACAGAGCCCAGTCCACCAATGAAGCACTGAGCTTCTTTGCTGTGCTGTAATGAGGGGCCACACGGCTTCTTCCAGGTGATGCGGACTCTGCTTTTCTCTTTCAGGTGACAAAGGTGAGATGGGTGACACAGGACCCCCCGGTCCTAATGGAGAGCCAGGTACAGTGCACAGGGCCATGGAGTATTAGACATGGACTAAAGCTGTGTTTTAACAATGTGGCCTGTAATCCCAGCACTCAGGAGGCTGAAGCAGGAATGTCAACCTGGGCCACATAGCGAGTTCAGGATCAGCCTGAATTACAGAGTGAGATCCTATAGCAAATAATTTAAAAAACTTAAAAAAAAAGTCTTTATTAAAAACAGGCTGAAGCTGTACCCTGATGTGAAGACCTTGGGCTCAGTCCTGGTACCATACTTGAAAATAAGTGAAGCCAAACACAAAAGACAAACAGCAATAAAAACCAAGGACACCTCCCTTCTGGTCCCTGGATGCTCCCCAGACCCTGTGTCCCTCAGCTCTGCCCACCTGGCTGGAGGCCCAGGGCAGTGTGTGTATGCAGAGGACACTAAGCCCCTCATAGCTCCTGAGGGTCCCGCTTCTCACCCATGAGTCCCCTGCCATGGCCTTCCAACTCCATTTCCCCAGAGGCCATGGGGAATGGCCCTTGCCACCACCTTTGGCCTCTCCCAAGATCCCCCCCAGTTGACCCCAAGGCCCCCACATCCATTCTGTTCCTTTCCCACTCTGGACCCCATTGCCTTCCATTGTAGCCAAGCAACACTTAGTGTGTAAGGTACCATGAAGCGTGTACTCTGTTTAAGTAAAGAAAAACCCACTACAGTAAAAGCCACACTGCCACGAATGTCCTCACAATCTTCCTCTTTGCCTCCAACACACTCATCCCATCCTCACCACTTCCTGCAGCAGCTCCAGAGTCCTCCTTCCTGAGGGTCTTCAGTGGCGCTGTCCCAGCTGCCTCCTCGTCCTGAATGGATCAAAGCGTCTCCCTCTTGTGGTCACTGTGACTTTGGGGAACAGCCGGAGTCACGTGGGGCCAGATCCAGTGACTGAGGTGGATGAGGACACAGCTGGGTGGCGCTCGGCAGCAGCGGTCACCGTGTTTGTGATCACACCCAGTGAAGACCCTCAGGAAAGATGACTCCAGAGCTGCTGCGGGAAGCGGCCAGGATGGGGGATGTGTGTGTGCAGAGCTGGGGGACTCATGGCCACATGTCTCTCACTGTAAACTCCAATACTAAGTGTTTCCCCGCCACCCAGGGGGCCCTGACGGCCGCCCACTGTCTGCGCCCCAGGCCTGTGTGGTCTCCAGTGGGTCGATGGGGGTGCATGTGCTGTCTCCTAGGCCCCAGCCCACCTTGTCTGCTCCCACAGGCCTCCCGTGTGAGTGTAGCCAGCTCAGAAAGGCCATCGGGGAGATGGACAACCAAGTTACTCAGCTGACCACAGAGTTAAAGTTCATCAAAAATGGTAGGTGGGCTGAGGCCACCCCTCCCACCTTCTCCCGGGTCCCCAGTTCCTGGCCGTGCCCAGCTGCTGTGAATGTGGTGGGGCCAGCGTTGGAGCCAAAGCCCTGCCCTGCCTGCAGCTGTCGCCGGTGTGCGTGAGTCAGATAGCAAGATCTACCTGCTGGTGAAGGAGGAGAAGCGCTACGCAGACGCGCAGCAGTCCTGCCAGGGCCGCGGGGGCGCGCTGGGCATGCCCAAGGACGAGGCAGCCAACGGGCTGATGGCCGCCTACCTGGCGCAGGCCGGCTTGGCACGTGTCTTCATCGGCATCAACGACCTGGAGCGCGAAGGCGCCTTCGTGTACTCTGACCGCTCCCCCATGCAGACCTTCAGCAAGTGGCGCAGCGGGGAGCCCAACAACGCCTACGACGAGGAGGACTGTGTGGAGATGGTGGCCTCAGGGGGCTGGAACGACGTGGCCTGCCACATCACCATGTATTTCATGTGCGAGTTCGACAAGGAAAGCGTGTGAGCGCGCCTGCCACCCCATGCGGGCTCCACAGGCTCCTTCCAGCCGACACCCCGGGGCCTCTCCCTGAGCCCCAGGGAGTGAGGCCTTAGCCTGCGTTGCAGTGCAGGCCACTAAGGAAGCACCCAACCCCCAGCTCTCCTCCTCTTGCAGCAGCCCGGGGTGAGCGCTCCTGACTCAGGCCTCCACCTGCCCTTTAAGTGCATTTGGAGAGAGCCGCTTATACATAGAGACACCCGCGTGCCTCGCGGTTTTGCGGAAAGACAGGTTCCTTCTCACTAGTGCCTGGGAGAACCACGTTCGCTTTGCTTTGCACCCAGATTTCAAGGATGCAAAAATAAAGTCTGTGCGCTTTGCTCTGGAATGAGGAGTCTTATTTGATGATCCCCCCGTCCTCCCCAGATACACTCATTATTGACTGCTGTGGAACAAAATGCCCCGAACTCAGCCCGAAGTTGAAATGTTTATTATTCTGAGGTTTCTGAGGGCCCTGCATTTACGCTGGTCTCACTGGGCCCTGGCTCTCGGGATGTCACAGCCAAAGCTAATCTGCTCACTCTGTGCTTGCACATGTGTGTGTAGTTTCTTTCTATCTCTTTTGTTTTTTTGAGACAAAATCTCCCTTTGTAGTCCAGGCTGGTCTCGAATGCACGGTAATCCTCCTGCCTCAGTTCCTGAGTACTGGGATCACAGGTGTGTCCTACCACACATGCCCGGCTTCCCTGTGTGTGTGTGTGTATGTGTGTGTATTTTTGAGACAGGGTCTCACTTTGTAGTTCAGGCTGGCCCTGAGCTCACTGTGTACCCCAGGCAAGCCTTGAACTCAGCAATCCTCCTGCCTCTGCCTCTCGAGTGCTGGGATTATAGGCATGAGCTACCATACCCAGCATTGTGATATGTGGTATTGATTGCTGGTGGGTGTGAGCCACCACACCTGATATTGTTGTATGTGGTTAACAGGGATCGAACCCAGGACCTTGCGCTTGTAAGGCAGGTGCTGGAACCACTGAGCTAAATTCTTGGTCCCCATTCTATTGTTAGTGCGTGGGTCACAGCTGGAGTGGCTTTCCACCAGTGCCAGCATGGCTGTGCTCTGAATCTCTGGGTGTGACCCCTGTGGGGAGCCCATTTCCTACACCCCCTCAGGATCCCTCAAACACACACTCGGGGCTGTGATGCCGATGTCTTTGGGCGCACTGTCACCCTGCCCGTAGTGGGGGAAATGGCAGGTTGCAGGTGCAGGCAGAGGCCTAGAGGTGGCGCCGGACTCCTGGGTCACACTGCCGCTGCAGGAGAGCCCATGGAGGAATGTGTGTGTGTGTATATGTGTGTGCATGTGCATCCGTGCATACGTACATGTCAGGCAGGTGCAGGGAATGGCCGAGGCTGAGTCTCCTGGGTGTGCCTGGGGTGCCCACCTGATAGGACCTGGGCACAGGGGCTGCTGTGAAGCTGCTCCCTCAGGCCCAAGCCAGCACCATGTTGCCTGGTCTGTAAGCGGGAGGCCAGTGCCTGGCAAACTCCCAGAAAGGGAGTTTGCAGAAAGAACAAAGCCCTGGGTTCAGACTGCGGAGGCTCCTGCTCCCTGAGGCTGAGATGCTGTTGCTAGGCTACCACTGCTGTTGCTATGGAAGCCAGTCACATGCAGTTGACCACACTCAGAGCCTGAGGCCGTGACCATGCTGAGGGCATAGGTGGTACAGTGCACCAGTCCAGACACCTGCAGAGCACCTGCACACTGTCTATGGTTGCTTTGTGTACATTAGGGACAGGGGACAGGAAAGTGTGGATTTCTTGGTTTCTGTGGTAGAAGGAAAAGATGCTTCCGAGGGTGGCATGTCCCAGGTGTTTTCCACTCACTTCCATTGATAACTCATTGTCCCAGAACCCAGTGACTTTAAGCAGTGACTCCATCTCCATTGGAGCAGAGTTGAGGGCCCAGGAGGCCCAGCAGTGCTTGCTTTCCTTTCTTTCTTTCTCTCTCTCTTTCTTTCTTTCATCTTTCTTTCTTTTCCTTTCCTTTCCTTCTTTCTCTCTTTTTTGTTTGTGGTACTGGGGATCAACTTGGGCCCTTGTGTGTCTAAGGTTGGCACGGTACCAATTGAGCTAAATCCCCAGCCCCCTGCAGGACTTTCTATGTGGCTGTCCTCATCCGAGGATCTAGGCAGGTATGTTCCAAAGGTGATGCCAGGGTCCCCGCGATGGAGTTGGTGACTACATGTAGGGTGGCTTCAGCTGGCACATCCCACCCCAAGTGTCCAGGCCTGGCTTCACCGACCCTGGGCCCGGCCACTCCCGGATTCAGACAAGGTGACTTGTGTGCCCTGGTGGTGCTTAGAAGGACCTTATTTGTGGCGTGCAGGTCCCCCAGGCAGCTCTGAAAAGCTAGAGACAGAGAAAGCGTGGGACAGAGGGTCACAGGCATCCACTGCTTGAGCGCCAAGAGTGATGTCCACTGTGACCACATAAGGTCAGGCGCTGGGAGTCGGCCCAGTGCTTCTTAGGTGCAGACACTGTCACGCTGCTGGAGCTAGGCCCCATCAGGCTTGTTCCCAGGGACATGCTGTTGGGAGGTGGTAAAGCCAAAGAGGTGGGCAGTCTTGAGTCTGGTACGTGCTGTATGAGGGGAGGGTTCTCGCTCTCTCCCTCTCTCATCCCAGCTGTGAGGATATATTTGTCAGGTTTCCCATCACTGAGATTTAGTTTAAAATAGGGGAGGGTGGATCTGACTCAGGGCTTCAGGGGATGCAGTCCATGGGTGGCTGCTCCAAGGTAGGTGCATCACGGTGGAAGGGCATGGGGAGCAGAGCAGCTCAGTTCATGGTAGGCAGGAAGCAGAGCAGTGGACACCAGAGAGGAAGGGAGGGGCCAGATATACACACCTGGAAGTGGACTGTCCTAGTCCTCTAGGGAGCTCCACACCAATCCAGCCAACTTGGCAGGGCTTTGCCTGCTGTGCTGTGGGTCACCCTTCCCCAAAGACCCCTGAGGAATGAGCTCTCCTGACCCTCTGAAGAACTTGTCCTGCTCCCTCTGTTGCCTCAGGATTTATACCAGTGACAGAAAGTGACTGTCGCCAGGCACAGACAGAAGTTTGTGGGGCCTTGTCAGAGGGCCAGGGCCTGAGGACCTTCAGCCCCTTTCCATGGAGATGGAAGTGACTCTGGGGGACAGATGTCCCCGGGCTGGCTCTGGCTGGTCCTGGAGCTGAGAAACATGGCCCATGTGCAGGCTGCAGTGCTGACCCAGGAGGTCACTGAGTGCCCTGGGACGCTCTGGGTGTCCTGGAGGGGACCTCTAGCACCACCACCATGACTCATGCTGACCCCTGTGGACAGGATGGCCATGGGGCCAGCATTACTATTGCACCTGGGTGCTGTGGGCCTCTGTACTGGCAGTCTGGGGGGCTTCGTGGCCTGCCAGGCTCTGGGGGCACCCTCTCCATACCCTTCTCCCCTCTACCCCCTGTGGAGCTCTTTTGTGCATTACCAACTCCTGGGACAGAGGATCTACGTTTTAAATTCCATTTGATTTTAATTAAGTGAATTTTAATTTTAACAGCTAGTTGATTTTAAATAGCTAGTGGCTACCTTGCTGGTTGGTGGGACTATGAGAATATTGTCCCCAAAGCCTGGTTCGCAGCTGACAGTGCTCACAGGGCCCTGAGATTCCTGCTATTGTTTTATTACTATTATATTGTCCTGAGGATTAAAATCAGGGCCTTCGAACTGAGCTACAAACTTATCCTCAACTGTTTTATTAATTATTATTATTATTTTTGAGACAGGGTCTCACTTTGTAGTTCAGGCTGGCCCTGAACTCACTATATACCCCAGGTAAGCCTTGAACTCAGCAATCCTCCTGCCTCTGTCTCTCGAGTACTAGGATTACAGGTGTGAGCCACCACAGCTGGCATTGTTTTATTATTTTTTATTCTGAGAAACAGAGTCTTTGTAAATAGCTAAGTTGCCTGGGGTTGAGCTCAAACTTGTGATCTCCCTGCCTCAGCCTCCTAAGTGCTGGGATGACAGGTGTGGGCCACACCCCAGTTGAGGTATTCTAAAGACCATTTTCCCCTGTGAAGCATGATTCAGTCTTGCTCTGGGAGCAAGTTTGTTACAGGAAGGGTCAGAGCTCCTTAGCTTAGTGTGTCACTCAGAGACTGCACTGCCAGGAGCAGAGGCCCTTGTGGGGTGCTGAGGGGAGACCCTGTGCCACCCAGGTCTCACACCAGCTGCAGACTCCTAGGAGCAGCTGCACAGAGCCAAAGCTGATGCCTATGTCTCCTGCACCATCACAAAGGAGGTGGGTTTGATTGCAAGAGTGCACAGTTGTACTTTTACACCCTGATGGTGAAAAGGATTTGCAAGAAGAGAGCAGGAAGAAAACGTGGAGGGAAGGTGTGGGCCTCACCAAGCACGTGGCCCACATGGCATCTCCCCTGGGCAGCTCCACATCCCATGTTTCCCATGGAATGGAATCAGTGCTTTGTCATCTGTGGCTGTTTCATCTTGTTTTCCTTTGTAGATTTTATTCACAACAGATGACTTTTTTGTTGCTGCTGAAAACCTCATAAAGGTACTGCTGCTGCCAGTGTGCCCAGAAGGGTGGTGTAGACAGATGTGTGCAGCTGCGTGGGCTCAGGCCACTGGGGGTGGGAGTCCGTGCCAGCCTGCACAATACATCTTTATTTCTGTACATCTCAAAGTTAAACACATCCTGTGTACCCTGTGTCCCCGTGTCCATCTCTCCAGAGTGACAGCCCCACCTTTAAAGAGCATGAGTACACAGAGTTCGGGAAGTGGATGGATGGCTGGGAGACCAGGCGGAACAGGGTTCCAGGTGAGAGCCCATGACTGGTGGCCAGCACGTGACGTCAAGCTGGACTGTGGTCCTGCGCACCCTCCACATCCCTACATGAGCCCAGGCTCTGAGAGCTGGGGGATGGGGTGGGAAGCTGGCTGAAAGGTGGTGGCGATGCTTTGTTGATGGGTACCAAGGCCGAAGGGAGGAGCAAGTGGCCACGGATGGTTATCATCCCCTAAGAGCGGCAGACCCTGGACTCTGGTCTGCAGTGGGTGATGTCATCACCCTTTAGTTACCATGGAGACAAGTCTCTTAACCCCATCCTCTACACCCAGGCAGCCAGAGCAGCTGGAAATCAAATCAAGATCCAACCCATGCAGTGGTGCACATTTTAAACTGCTATCTTTATATCGATTCATTTATTTTTTTGCAACACCTAGATGGAACCCAGGGCCTTTTTACTGAGCTCCATTCCCAGCCTCCTCTTTCTATTTTTCCAGTTTTAGTATATGTGCTGTCGAAGGGAGCACTTTCTATTTTTCATTTTGAGGGAGAGTCTCGCTTAGTTGCTAAGTTGCCTGGACTGGCTTAGCATTCAAGAGTGCTAAGATTACAGGCATGTACCCCATGCCAGCCAAGCTACAGTTTTTATTGTTACTGGTTAGTCTTCATCAAGATATACTTTTTTTAGTTGAAAAAAAATGCTAAAAAAAAAAAACCCTAAATTGAGCTATTAGGTTGATAACTGCATTTGTCTTACTCAAGTGTTACAGAAATAATAGCGATCTTTAGTTTTCCTGTTTTTATAATACTCAAGGCAGTACTAGATTCAGGTATATCTGAGCATTTCTTTTAGTTTTAATTTTTTATCTTTTTTTCTTTGAGACAGAGTCTTGCTATGTGGTCCAAACTGGCCTTGAACTCACTATATAGCCCATGCTGGCTTCATGCTCATAGTGATCCTCCTGCCTCAGTCTCCTGAATGCTGGTATCACAATCATGTGCCCCCACACCCAGCTTAGTACATTTTCTTGTGGGGAGTTGTGGGGTTATGTTTAGTGGCTGACAATCTGGGATAAAACTTGGGGCACACAGACTTTGCACAGGGGTATACTTGTGGGGGTGGGGGGACCCCACAGGAAAGTGGGGTCTGAGCCAGTATGGGCAGGGTTTCTACATCACACACAGGGATCCCCAGAAGTGATTTGGGGAGAGTCTCCTCACTGGAGGGTTGAAGCCCAGGCCCTGGAGAGACTGTGTGGCTCACCAGCCTGGTCCCGAGCTGTGGCTGTGTGTGCTTGCCTAGTGGCATCACTTCTGTCCCTCCACCACAGGCCATGACTGGTGCATCATCAAGCTGGGCATCGAAGGCGTCATCCGGGGCTTTGACATGGACATCTCTCACTTCGTGGGGAGCCACCCTCCGCGCATGTCCATCCAGGCTGCACGCCTGGAGGAAGGTGTGAGGGACCTTGTCCAGAGGCCCGGCAGGGCGGTCCCTGCTCAGAGGCCTCTGTGGAGCCACAGTCGGGTCCCCTGTGGACTCCAGGCTTCGGGTTTCAGCCCCAGTACAGATCTCCTTGCTCCTTCTTGTGACTTGGGGAAGAGCCAGGGTCACACGGGGCCAGGTCCAGTGACTGAGGTGGACGAGGTTTTGTTAGGAGCTGCCTCTCTGCTGGGTGGCGCTGGGCAGCAGCAGTCACCGTGTTTGTGATCATGCCTGGTGAAGACCCTCAGGAGAGAGGACTCCAGAGCTGCTACAAGAGGCGGCCAGGACAGTGGGATGAGGGTGTCTAAAGAGAGGACATTTCGAGGGGGATTCAGGGCAGTGAGCCTCCTGGAAAGAACGTTTCTGATGTACCTTTTCTGTGGCATCTTGTGTGTGCGTGTAGGCTGTGCTGAGGGTAAATCAGGTCCAAGGGAAGTTCATCCCGCAGTGCTGGGAGCTGGGCTGGGGTGGCAGGCCAGGCCGGGGCGCTGGGCCGGACAGAGCAGGAGGCCCCTCCGACCTGATCCAAGGCTGCGGCCGACTGTGCCGAGCTTTGGGCCTGCTGCAGGGCAACTCCCGGGAACTCAGCGGTTGTTATTGGCCTCACCTGGAGGTGATGAGCTCCTTGGGCGGCCCTACGTGAAACCTGGAGGAGCCACAGCCCCCCCCCCCCCGTCACCTGTGCTGTGACCTCAGCAGGGACACGTTTAGCGCCTCTGGGGAAGTGGGGAGCCACGGAATGCCCACAGGGCGGTGGCTGTCAGTCCGCAGCCCGGACCTAGCCTAACAGTTTCCCATTGCAGACAGACAGCCGGATATCCCTTCACGAGGGGTGAGGACAGGGATGGCGGCCTGCCTCGAGGAGTTCGGGGCCATCGCTAAGGTAGGCCTGACCCCACACCAAGGCCTGTGCTGTTCCTTCGTGGGGACGGGAAGGTGCGAGTGCTGCAGGCCTGGCTACCCAGGGGCATCTGCTGGGACACCTGACCTGGGTACCCTGTGGCTTGGTTCTTTTCCCCAGTACTGAGGATTGGATCCAAGACCTCTTCTGAATTCTCATCTACACCCCAGCCTGCTAGAGTGCCCACGGTACACTTGCCTAGTGAGCGTCTTGCCTCAGCCTCCCCAGTGCTGGGGTTACAGGTGTGTGTCACGGTGCCGGATGTCCAGTATTCACTTTTATCCCAAAGCATCTCTGTCCTTGGAGCCAAACGGCAGCACCGGGGTCGGTTCTCTCGTCTCTAACATGGTGGTGTTTGTTTAGCTGCGGTCTGACAACTGGTGCCACTTGGTGCCGGTGACGGCCCTTCAGCTGGGAAATCCCTCCTCCAGCCTCAACTACTTCCTGGTCACCTCCCAGCAGAGGTGGACTCACGTGAGACTCAACATCTTCCCAGGTGCGTGGGGCAGAGCTGTGCAGGTCCGCAGAACCCACAAAATGACCCAGATTCCCCCATCTTCACTGGGGCCTCTCTGGGATTTTAGCACTGAAACACCCTTTTTCGCGCTGGTGAAGGGGTTGCATTAGCTCAATCTACTCATCAACTCGCGTTGATGAAAAGTTCTCATTCAGTTAAGGTTTTCCCAGAAGTTTCTGTGTCCCAGACAAGCGATATGTGACTGACTCTATGCCTTTTCTTTGTAGCGGCTTTATTGTGACACAATTCACACAACATGTGGTTCACTCATCTAGGGTAAATGGTGGAAGTATGTGCACAGACAGGAGCGATCTCACCATGGCCAATCTCAGAACATTTTATTTATAAGATCTCACTAGGTAGTTCAGACTGACCTTGGACTCACTTTGTTCAGGAAGGCCTAGAACTCAAGGAGATCCTCCTGCCTCAGCTTCCCTGAATGCCAGGATTACAGATGTGGACCATCATGCCCAGCTTCATGAGTTTGTGTTTGACGCAGAGCCTTCCACGGGACTTCTGCCCTCTCACCGGCCACATGCAAGAGTTTCATTTCCTAACTTCCTGTCTAGCCCCCATTACTATTTAGATTCTCACCGTCCTGGTGGAGGTGAAGTTGTACCCAGCTGTGGTTTTGATTTGCATTTCCTGAGCGACCCATAATGTTGAATATCTTGCCCAATCTTTTGCTCATTTTAAAACTGGGCTTTTACCTTTTGTTACTGAGTTATAAAAGTTCTTTGTACATTCTAGATACAGGTCCTTTTAGGCATGACTTGTGAATATTTTGCAAGATACTTGTAGAAGAATCTTTCCACTTTCTTGGGAGTGTCTTTGGAAGCCTTGTAGGTTCTGATTTTGGTGGAGACCAATATATGTTTTTTTTTCTTTTTGTGGCTCATTCTTTTTGGAGTTATATCTAGGAATCACGGTCAAATCCAAGAGGGAATGTCCCACGTGATTTTTTTCTCAAGGACCTATAGATTTACATTTTTGATTAAAAATAAAGATCATTGGTGCACGCCTGTAATCCCAGCACTTGGGAAGCAGAGACAGGAGGATCGCTGAGTTCGAGGATTGCCTGGACTACATAGTGAGCTCAGAGCCAGCCTGAACTACAAAGCGAGACCTTGTCTCAAAACAAACAAACAAACAAACAAAAATAAAGATCATTTGCATCTTAGATTTACATCTTTGTTCAATTTGGAGTTGTTAGGAATTGAACTTCCTTCCTTTTTTTTTTTTTCCTATGCCAGGAACTGAACTCAGGACTTTGCCCTTTCCAGGCAGGTGTGCCATTGAGCTATATCCCCTCCCCCTTCCTTCGTGTTTATTGTGTGTTGTAAATCGATTGTCCCCAGAACCACTGATTGCAAGTGCTCTCCCTTCGCCCCTGGAGCCTCGTGGGTTCATCAGTGAGCTCTCGCTTCCCTCCTACCAGTCTACTTTTCAGTTTTGACACTGGCAATGTGTGGTATTGATCCTTGCCACAATCATCCATTCTGAAGTTGGAAAGCATGAGTCTTACAGACTTTATTTTTCTTTGCCAAGATTATTCTGAGTCTTTTGTGAAGCCACACTTTTTGCACTGGCTTGGACACACCTACAAAGAAGCCAGCTGGGATTCTGGCAGACCCTCTCATGTGGGATGTGTAGATTCTGCTGTCTAGAGGAGCTCCGGTCTCTCAGTCCAGGAACATGGGATGTCCTCCCATGTATGTAGATTTCCTTTAAGAATGCTTTGCAATTCTCAGAGTATAACTTCCCACTTCTTTTGTGAGATTTAATCTTGTATCTTCCAGCCTTCCTGAACATTTTTGTATTAACAGTGTCTAATGGAATAAGTATCTTCTGCAAATAAGACCCTATTCTCTGTGAAGAGTAGTAGTCTTCCTTCTTTCTACTCAGGATTCTCTGTTGCTCTTTCTCTCTGCTCCACAAATGGTCCTGGCTAGACCGTCTTGGGCAGTGTCCACTAATGCTGGCAGGAGTCAAAGTCCAGGCCTTGTTTCTGATCCCACTGGGAAAGCTCTGAGGTGCTTGTCATCAAGTATGTGCTCACCCTTTTCTTAGATAACCTGACTTTGTTATTTTTCTCTTGTTGCCGAGATAAGGTACCCAACGCCCAAAGTTAAAGCTCACGGTCTGCAGAGGTTTCAGTCCAAAATTGTTGGCTCCAGGGCAGGGTGGCACATGGCAGAGGGCACCCTTCCCGGCAGTGAAGACAGCAAAAGCCACATGAGACCTTAAGGGCATCTTCCTGCCCCTTTCATCTTATCCAGACCGCGGAGGGCAGGGGCGTCACACACTTACTCTTAGTGCCCATTGGCCCCGCGCTGCACCATGAGCTAAGCACACACCCTAGAGGCAGCCACCTCTGAAAAGGTCCCACCCAAACCACGGGAGGCTTTGGGAGGACATCAGACCCAGGCCTAATAACGCCCTTTACCAGGTTGTGAAGGTTCCCTCTGGTCCTGTGTTTTGATTCGGAAAAGGTGTTGGATTTTGTTAATGCTTTTTCTGTGTCTACTGAGATGATTGTGTGGTCTGTGTCTCTTCGTGTTATTGAGATGTGAACCCCCGAGTTTCTCAGACACCCCTGAATGGACGTTACTTCATTTGCTGTGTGCCGAGGACTGTTTTCAGACTTGAAGCGTTTTCATCCTGTCACTAGCTTCTCAGGGGTGCAGGTCAGCAAGGACAGTGCCTCACACTCATGCCAGAAACTTGTCTGTCTCTGTCTTTGTTTTATTTTGAGCTAGGGTTTCACTGCATAGTTCAGGCTGGCCTTCAACTCATTATGTATGCAGATGGTCCTCCTGCCTAAGCCTCCTAAGTGCTGGGATTTTAGGTATCTGCCACAATGCCTAGGCAGGGATTCTGCCCTCCACCTCTGAGAGATTGATATTACTGGGGATTGTAAAGAATGAAAACCAAATAACAAATGTGACAGACTGTGACTAAAACTGTGGTGTAAATAACTATGGGACATGATGAAGTGTTCCTGGGAAAAGCTTTCTGAGGCCATGACACTTCCATTGAGACCCAGGTGTGGAGGGTCGTCGCAAAGATCCGAGGGAGTGGTGGCGCTGCAAAGTGACGTCATGTGCGAAGGTCCTGGGGTGGACAGGTGGCTGTGTTTATGGTGTTACAGTGTGCAGTAGAGTGTGAGGTAGGGGTAGCAGTGGGTGGGGATGGGGAGTCCAGCAGAAGATGACTCTGGAGCAGACCACCAGCCACTTCCCTGGGAAGAACAAAGACGACTTTCCTTTCCAGATGGTGGGATTGCACGCCTGAGAGTGTATGGTACCGGCCAGAAAGACTGGATCGCGACGGACCCCACAGAAAACATAGACTTGGTGGCCATCGCGTTTGGGGGTGTCTGTGTAGGATACAGCAGTGCCCTCTCTGGACACCCCAACAATGTGATAGGTGAGAGGTGGTTCCCAGAAATGTGGGTGCCAGCACTAGGGACCCCAAAGGGCCAGGATGACCCAGAGGAAGGGACAGCTCAGCCTGGAGGAGAAGCCCTGATGCTGCTCCCAAAGGAGAGGAGACATTTCCCAACTCTGGTTTTTACTGAAACATTCTCTTTCATGATGATAGTCTGAGTCACGTGCTCCGACCGTGGGGTCCGCATTGTGGCGATGCCACGTGGCCATCCTTTCGTGAAGGAAACCCTGGCAACACCATGAGTGTGTGTGTTTCCACATGGAAGACCGCAAGGCGAGCGGACCGGCCCCCGGTGTTAGAAGTAAGAGCTATAGCAGAGATAGCTTCAGGTCTCCCTAAAAAGTGCCCTTTGTTGGGTGTGGTGCTGCACACTTGTGATCCCGGCTATCAGGAGGCTGAAGCAGGAGAATTGCCATGAGTTTGAGGCCAGCCTGGTTGGTGTACATAGTAAGCTTTTCTAAAAAAACCAAAGCAATAAGATATACAGGAACAAAAATGTTTTTTAAACACGTTTTTCTCTTTGATTTCACATCAAGGAAGTTTCTGTTTTGCTTTTTTAAAAGAAAACTCTGGGGCCAGAGATTTAGCTCAGTGGTTCTGGCACCTGCCTTGCAAGTGCAAGGTCCTGAGTTCAATCCTGGTGACCACATAGAATGCTGGGCGTGGTGACTCACGCCCACCAGCAATCAATACCATATACCACAGTGCCGGGCATGGTGACTCACGCCTGTAATCCCAGCACTCAGGAGGCAGAGGCAGGAGGATTGCTGAGTTCCAGGCTTGCCTTGGCTACATAGTGAGCTCAGGGCCAGCCTGAACTACAAAGCAAGACCCTGTCTCAAAAAAAAAAAAAAAAAAAAAACCAAAAAACAAAAAACCTCTGAGGCATTGTTTTAATTGCTATAACTGTCATCCACATTTTCTGGATTCCTACTGTTTCTATTACATGCTCTGGCCCTCAGCAGCTGCTCCAGAGCATTTTTTGAAAACCCCTCTGTTTCTTCAATAAAGAAACAAAAGAATCTGTAGTTTAATGATACAAAAGTTAATTTTCTGGTAGCTTTGGATATAAAAGCATGAACTTAATTTTTGTGTGTGCGCGGTACTGGGAATTGAACCCAGGGCCTGGACACTGGGCTCTATCTGCAGTCCTTTTGAAATTTTAAAATTTTGAGACAGGGTCTCTCTAAGTCACTAAGTTGCTCAGGCTGGGCTGAAACTTGGGATCCTCCTGCCTCAGCCTCCCAGCATGCTGGGATTATTGGCCTGCACCTGTGCATCCTTCAATTTAGTAGGTACTGTTTAATATGAGGCTTTGTGACTGGTCGGGGCACCCGCCGAGTTAGCTGTCCCTGTCACCAGGATCTCAGCTAACTCAGGTAGGAGAATGGAGACAGTTGAAGCTGGAGGGCACCTCGCTGGGTAACGGATGGGCCGACGGGTGTGCCTGGTTAGAGGTGACAGGTGAAGGCCGACCACAGTGGTCCAGGGAACCAGCAGAGACCCGGGCGGTGCTGGATGTAGAAGACTGAGCAGCCCCAGTGATATCAGGAGCGGGATGGCCTTAAGGAGGGGTGAGCGGGGTACACAGGTGCCTGCAAGGGAAACAGTGAGAAGCCAAGGGGCTCTGGGAAGGGCAATGTCTGCCACCCGCTGGGTTTCAGGATGGGTTTCCTGAAGGATTCTAGATGACCCCCTCCTTTCCTCCCCTCTCTCCCCTCTCCCCTCCTTTTTAATCCCATGAGAACGGGCTTCTCCTGGTTCCAGGGTGTGACTGGGCTGTCTTCTGGTTGGCCCATCCTGGGGTTATAACTCAAATTGAAATCGACACTAAACATTTTAAAGGTAAATGCGGGGCCATAGGAAGCTCCTTGACCGGCTGCTGGTTCTGGAGGCGGGGTGTACCCTGGGATTGGGGGAGCCGGCGCCTGCTTCCCACTCAGCACCCCACGCTTTGCAGCCAGTCACTTCTGTGAAACCTGCTGCCCTTTCCTGAGAGGTGCAGTGGCGCCCAGGACTCCAGAGACCAGAGTCCAGGCAGAGGCAGAGCCGCCACTGTGACACCTCTTACAACCGTGGGCTTCCACTGGTCCAGAAAGTGGACAAGCACCCCAGATATTCCACTTTTACTTTCTTATGAAACATACAAATGGGTCGTTAGATTAACAAAGGTCACGGGTGCACAACTGTGCTCTCAGCACTCAGGAGGCTGAGGCAGGAGAATCATTGAATTTGAGGCCAGCCTGGGCTACATAGCAGGTCCCAGTCTCAGAAAATAAACAACAAACAAACAAAATAAAATTCAAAAGAGGTCACTGTAATTTAGGTGATGTTTTCTAAGTACGGATCGGGAATTTTGCATTTGCTTATTTCTTTTCTATGATTTCTTTTTTATGATGTGGCAGTTTATATGTACATTTTGGAAGACTGGTTTTTAAATATCTTGCAAGTCATGACATTATTCAATTACTAGTATTATAGTAGGACAAAAGATACTCCGACCACAAGGTTCATCCCCATAGTATTATGTTCAAGAAGTCTTGGGGATTTTGGTTTGTTTTATTTATTCACTTGTTTACTTGTTTTAGTGGTACTGGAGTTTGAACCTAAAGCTTTTATACAGAGTTATATCACCAGCCTCTCTCTTTTTTTTTTTTTTTTGTATTTTTACTTTGACGCAGGACCTTGCTAAGATTGTTAGTAGTTACCCAGGCTGGGCTGAAGCTTGTGATCTTGTGATCTTCCCGCCTCAGGTTCCCAGACAACTAGGTTCCAGGTATGCACCATCACATCCACCTAGGACTTCTTTCTCCTCCTCCTCCCCTTCCTCCTCCCCCTCTCCCCCCCCAACAAGGTCCCGCTAAATATTTCAGATGGGCATTGAGCTCACTATACTGCCCAGGCTGAACTCACAGCGCTCCTCCTGCCTCAGCCTCCCCAGCGCTGGGATCTGGACCTTATTCAAGAGCTGCATGTTTGAGAAGGTGAACATGGCCGCAGGGGACAGGCGTGGCACTGTGTCCCTTCCTCCCGCAGGCAACTCCCCTGACAGCTGCAAGGTGGATGGCTGCATCCTGACCACGAAGGAAGAGGAAGAGGCTGCCAAGCAGAAGTGGCTCCTGCCAGCGGCAAAGTGGAAGCCACTGCTCGCGGCCACCAAGGTGGGTGGGACCCTGTTAGGAGCCACGTGATTTCATCCCATCTTCATTTCTAACGCTTTTCCTATTTTGTGGTACTTGGGGTGGAACCCAGGGCCTTTGCGGGAAGTTCCATCCCCTGCTCCTGTGTAAGTTTTTATTTGGGGCTTCAATTCATCACCCTCCTGCCTCAGCTTCCCAGAGTGCTGGGAAGTTTTAAAATACTATTAAATTTTGAATACGTTAAGTCCTAGTAAACCACTTTTGGGGGAGAGGCAGACTTAAAGCTCCAAGTTTGGGGGGGGGGCTGAAAAGTTCCGGAAGTGCCTTTGACCCAGGAGGGGTGGGGCCTTGGGGATCACGTGCAGGTCCTGTCGCCATGGGGACACGCCAGCCACCGCCTCCTCCTGTTGACTTGTCCCAACACAGTAGGACCCCGGCAAGGTGACGGGGACCTGTCACCCCAGCACGCAGAAGGCTGAGGCAGGAGGAGCGCTGTGAATTGGAGATAGCCTCGGCCACATTGTGAGACCCTGACTACTTATGCCAGTTGTACTTGAGCATCTTCTGCTGTTGGCAGATTTCTAAACCAAGTTGCCCCTGGATAACTTTAATGTTTTTTTTCTTTTGAGCCAGGGTCTTCCTATGTAGTTTAAGGTGGCTTTATTTTTTATTTTTATTTATTAATTTTATTTATTTTATGAGAAAGGGTCTTGCTTTGTAGTTCAGGGTGGCCCTGAGCTCACTATGTAGCTCAGGCAAGCCTCGAACTCAGCACCCTCCTGCCTCTGCCTCCCGAGGGCTGGGATTACAGGCGAGAGCCACCATGGCTGGCACTGTGGTATGTGGTGCTGATTGCCAGTGGGCGTGAGTCACCATGCCCGGTATTGTTGTATGTGGTTACCAGGGATCGAACCAGGTACCTTGGGTTTGCTAGGCAGGCGCTGGAACCACTGAGCTAAATCTCCAGACCTTGTTTGTTTATTTTTTAGACAGGGCAAGGTCTGGCTCTGTAGCCCAGGTTGGTTTTGAACTAGTGGTGACTCTCCTGCCTCAGCCTCCCAAGCCCTGGGATGACTTTTCAAGTCTTCAGAGGGCAAACTAGTGGGAGGCCCTAGACCCCTGGTACCCACCCTGCCAGCCCCTGGCTTCTGCCTTTTCTTCAGCTGTCGCCCAACCATAGCCATGTGTTCGACAGCCTCACGGTTGAGCTGCAGGACGTCATCACGCATGCGCGCCTCAGCATTGCCCCGGATGGGGGCGTGAGCCGCCTGGGTCTGCGCGGCTTCCCCAGCTCCATCTGCCTGCTGCGGCCTCGCAAGAAGCTGAGCATGCGTCTGGCGATAAAGATGGGCTTCAAGGCCGACGTGTAGCCCGTGGGCAGGCGGCTGCTCACTGCAGCTCCCCCTGACTAGTAAAGTGGTTTCGGCCCCAAGAGCTGTGTGTTGCTAAGCACTGGCGAGGTTGAAAGTGAACTGTGGCTGGGAATTGCCCCAGTTTCAAAGCACTCTGGGAGGCTGAGGCAGGAGGATCGCAAGCTGGAGCCCAGTTTGAGCAAGTTAGCAGCATCTCAAAAATATAAAAATAAAAAAGGTCAGGAGACAGGGCTCAGTGCAATGGTTCTGGGTGTGTCTCCAGGGCTGAACAATGAAATGGGCTGTGGCTGTGGAAAGCAGGCAGCCTCTTGAGGAGTCTCATTCGGTGACCCAGGCTGGCCTCGAACTCATGACGATCCTCCTGCCTCAGCCTTCTGAGGGCTGGGACAACAGCCTGCGACCGGCTTTGTAAAAAAACAAGATACCGGCAATTCCGTGTGAGAGCGGAGCACCTCCCACAGTGACGGGGGGTCTGTCTGCTAGCTGTCCCCGGGCTGCTCCAGCTGTCCTCCCGGCCCCTCCCCTCCGGGGCCCCGCTCCTCCCGCTGCCAGCCCCTGTCCCCTGTCCCCTGTCACCCCATTCAGGCCAGTGGCGGAGTCATAATCGCCTCGCGTCAGCACAGCCTGCCCCCTCCCCGCTCGCGCTCAGTCCTGCGCCCCATGGCCCGGGCTCTGCAGCAGCACCGTCCCTGCCTCGGCCTCCCCGGAGGGCATAGCATGGGCACGCGCGCACCCCGCTCGCTGGTGGACACCACGCCGGCCAGGACCATCCTCGTGTACCGCAACGGGGACCAGTTCTACACGGGCCGCAGGTTCGTGCTCTCGCGGCGCTGTGTGGCCACGTTCGAGGCGCTGCTGGGGCAGCTGACAGAGCAAGTGTCTGTGCCCTTTGGGGTGCGGCGCCTCTACACGCCCACGCGAGGCCACCCGGTGCTGGAGCTGGACACGCTGCAGACCGGGGGCAAGTACGTGGCGGCGGGCCACGAGCGCTTCAAGAAGCTCGAGTAAGTGTGCATGAGGAGGGAGGCCGAGGCAGGAGGGTCGCGGGTACATCCGGGCCCGAAAGGGGTGAGAGTGGAGCTCAGAGCTAAGGCCCTGGGTTCAGCTGGCGGGTGGGTCTGTGACCACGTGCCCGGTCTGGAGTTGGTGCGAGCGCGTAACACGTCTTACACGACGCACAGTGTGTCACCCCTTTCCTGCCCCTTATCCCTGTCCCTTGTCTCTCTGTGGCCTTCTCATCTGTGAAAGGTCTGCCTCTTCTTTTCTCTCACTGCCTTTAGTTGACTTGCGCTGTGGGTTTCTCACAGAAGAGAAGCAGGCCACGCTGGGGCCGCGCGTCGGGAGCGTTTCGTTTAGCTCCTCACTGCGGCGGCGATGCGTGTCCTCTTCCGTCCGGGCTCGAGTGGGGCTCTGGCTCCCAGCCTGGGGCTCCCTCCTGGTCCTTCATCTCCCGGCGCGCGTCCCCGTCTGTCCTCCTTTACATGGCGATTTCCTCCGCGTTGGGGTCCAGGGCCGTGGTCCCCGGAAGATTTTGATTTCTTCCGAATCCAGGGCCGTCCTCGACCCCCGAGTGAGGTTAGCAGCCCGGGACTTGGGTTATTAACAGAAAGGGTGAAAAGTGAGGAGGACTAGACAGCGGGTTATTACCGGACGCGAACTTCACACGCTGTGGATCTGAGGGAAAGTCGTGGTCCTCCATGGCGAGCGGGGGTCTCCGTCACTGCGGCCTTTGGGGGGGAAATGTACTCCCGATGGCCCCCGCGGCAGACCTGGGACTCAGGGGCACTGTTGGGGTACGCGGGATATTAAACAGAGCCAGAAATTCTGATTTCCTACTGGAAACTAGTGTTCTGATTTCCTCCTGGAATCAGTCCAGTCGTCGGGGTGGATTGAAGTACTTCACGATATTCAGAACAAAGAAAGGGCCGCAGGACGGTCTGGCAGGTGACTTGACTTCGTTGGGGGATCCAGACACACCAGTACTGCGATGAGCCACGCTGTGCGCTGGGATCACAGCGAGGCACAAGTGGGGTGTCTTGTACAGAAAGAGAGGTGGGGGCTCTGTGGACAAGACGCAGAGAGCCGGGAGGAGGATGGCGGAGCCGTAGCCTGCCCAGTACCTGCTTGGGCAGTCCGGGGAGCCGGGAGGAGGAGGCCTGGCCTCCCGGAGGAGCTGAGCAGGCCGCACAGGAAGATTCTGACGGTGCCGGGGACAGAGCGCTGGAGAAGCCCCAGGGGTCCAGAGGCCCTTCCCTCTCCTGCAGGGTGTGGAGGACACAGGCGCTTAAAATCTCCCCAGTACCCAGGCACGATGTAGAGGTTTCCTGGAGTAAATCAGAGAGGAAGAACATAGCCCTTTTCCTCTCTCAGCCAAAATATGATGGGTTAATAATTACTTCTCAAAAAATGAAGGTACTACAAAGCCCTAATTGGTTATTTTTGTTTTGGAGAAAGCCATATTCACACAAAATCTAAATCAAAGCTGGGTGTGGTGGCTCACACCTGTCATCCCAGCACTTGGGAGGCAGAGGCAGGAGGATTGCTGAGTTGGAGGCTTACCTGGGCTATATAGTGAGCTCAGGAGCAGCCTGAACTACAAAGTGGGACCTTGTCTCAAAAAAAAAAAATCCAAATCAGGATGTTGTGTGTATATAATTTTTTTTAAATCAAGAACTCTTCACGTCAGACATAAACCTTGTATTATTATTATTAGTAGTAGTAGTAATTGTGGTACCAGGGACTAGACTCAAACCTTTGTGCTTGCAAAGTAGGCATGGTAATACTTGACCTAAATCTCTGGCCCACCATAAGGTATTATTTACTATCATTTAAACATTTTTAAAATTTTTGAGGATTATGAATGGCTCTTCAAAGTCTCCAAGAGTCAAACATGGTATTAGTGGAACTTTTGGTTTTTTGAGACAGGGTCTTGCTCTGTAGTTCAGCTGGGCTTGAACTCACTATGTAGCCCAGGCTGGCCTTGAACTTGCAATCCTCCTGCCTCAGCTTCCTCAGTGCTGAGAGCTTCCAATCCTGGACTTGGAAGGGTCTGTTTTTTAAAAAGGCCCTAGAACCAGGTGTATTGGTGCACACCTGTAATCCAAGCACTCTGGGAGCCTGAGGCAGGAAGACTGCAAGTTCAAGCCCACTGTGGGCAACTGAATGATTTTAGACCCAGCTTTAAAGTTATTATTACTATCACTCAGCATGACAGATTTTTAATCCAGTTTGGGCCATCTACAATGGAACTACTAGTCTAATATTCAGTTCAAATAGGAAAAACTCTTAAAACTTCAGAAATGAAGTTATCCTACTCAATGGATCTCAACCATGTATTTTTTTCAGACTTCTTTTTTTGTGGTCCCAGGGATCAAACTCAGGACCTTGTGCTTGTGAGGCAGATGTGGCACCACTGGAGCTAAACCCTGGGCCCACGAACCTCTGGAAAGACACATGTTCTGACTCTTTCCCACTGAGGCCCTTTTCCTACCAGGAGTCCATGGTGTTTTGCACTCACCTTCCAGGGCTTCGTGTTCTGGGTCCCGGGGCCCTTTAGGTAGGATCTTTCCATTGGGCTGCTGGCTCATCTTCTGCTTGAAGGGGTCCCTGGCATGCTGCGTGGCCATGCTGAGAGTCCAAAGGCACATGAGGGTCCCTGCTTGTGCTAGAGCCAGCGTTTCTTGGGACGTGCCAAAGGGACCACCACACCCCGGCCTGGCTTCTGTGCTCAGGGAGCCCTTGACATGGGGGTGAGGATTCCTGCAGCCACACCCTTCACCCTGAGCTGTAGTTGTCTCTGCCAGGGCGAGCAGGGAGATGGGCTTGGGTGAGTCAACACGGGGCTGCTGAGTCAGGTGGCATTCTGGCATCTTCTGATTCCGAGGCAAAGGCCATTCCTAGGAGCTGCTGGGACAGGAACTAAAAGGACATGAGGGTCCTCTGGTCCTTAAAGACTATATGTTCCTGTTCCAGTCATTTAATTTGTACTTTTAGAGCTTAAACCCTGCCCACTTTTTATTTCTTACCATCTGCCCTTCCCTGGTTTGGCTCCTGCACATTGGGGGCCAGAGCCGTGCCAGGTGTGTCTCTTCAGTGTGCCCATCTGTGGGCAGCCCTCTGCTGTGCCTCAGCGGGACAGCTGCTCCCAGGAGAGCAGCCGGCCTGGACAGGGCCGCTTCTCAGCCCACCTCTGCCTCACGTCAGGAGCTCCTGGATTCCCACTGCTTTCTGGCCTTGGAGGCTGCAGCGCTGCAGAAGACACCAGGAGCTGGAGTGTGGAGATAAATGGTCAGGGAAGGGCCCCTGGCAGCCAGGACAGAGTCTTTCATTTTCCTGGGCACTTGGGCAGGGCTTCCACCCTGGGCTGTGTTCCTGTCCTGGTCCATGTCTGGACCCATCATTGGTGACCAAGTTCACAGAGGCAATGAGGCTGACGAGGCCACCTCGGCTTACCCTGTCTCCTTTGGCCATCCAACTAATCAAGGAGCGCTGGGTCTGCAAAGGCTGCTGGGAGAGGAGCACTAATTTGGCCTGACACTGCTGATGGTGCCACTGTGGCCTGGCCGCCTCCTAACCATGGACAGCAGGAGAACTTTAGTTAGGGCGGGGGGGGGGGGCAGAGCAGTTTGTCTCTCTGATCTTCCTGTCCATGCCCATGTGGAAACCGTGATGCCCCATGGGTGCTAAGTCAGCATGACTGACGCGCTGTCCCTGTGGCCAGAGCTCTGCAGGCCCCTGCTGGCACTGCCAGACCCAGGGTCAGAGGTCAGAGGTCACATGACAAGCAGTGCACAGCGGTGGTTTAGCAAGTCTCACCCATCAGTTACTGGTGCCTAGAGGCCCACGACCACCCCTGTGGGCAGGCACTGTTCATCTGCCACCTGGAAGGGACTCCTAACTCAAGAGCCTGTGCAGGGTGTGGAGTCCATACTTTTCCAGTACATAGCTGGCTCCAAGCAGAACGGCACGGCAGGTGGGCATGGCGGAGGAGAGACAGTTCGCAGCATGGCAGGAGCACGCGGGGTCCAGCCTTAAAATAAATAAGTAAATCAGTGGAAGAATGGGCTGGAGTTGTGGTTTAGCACAAAGGCTGGTGTTTTGATTTTCAGTACGGAAAATCAGTACCGATTTTGAGTTTGAACAGGGTCACTGAGCTGTCCCACACTGTGTGACCTGGGCCATCACTGACTCCTAGAGGCCTGCGGGGTGGACGGTGTTTCCGTTCAGTTCTGAATCACTATTTCAGTTCTTAAAAGGACAAAGCTCTATACGAAGGCCCAGGATTCCTGTCTAAAATGTTTGCTTTTTAACTGGGTTTTCTCCTTTCTTTTTCTTTGTTTTGCAGTTATATTCATATAGTTCCTAGAAAACCTGCCATGATGAGGAATCTGAAGGAAGTAAGTATTCCCTGCTCACCGATCAAGGCGATAAAATAGATCACTTGGTGCAAGTGTAAACCTCAGTCTCGCATAGTGTCTAAGGTAGCGCTTTCGGGGAATGTGCATCAATATGTGCTGCTGAAAGTCAGAGGCCATATTTATGTCAGAACTGCTAACTGTCAGCCCTTCCACAGCCAAAGTACAGGGACTGGTGAAAATATCCCAAGACTAGGCTGGTAGTGGTGGTGCACGCCTGTCATCCCAGCACTCAGGAGGCTGAGGCAGGAGGGTTGCCATGAGTTTCAGGCTAGCCTGGGCTGCATAGTGAGATCCTGCTTTGAACTCTCCCTGCCTGCGAATAACCTGGAGGGGCATCACATGGAGGATGGAGCAAATGCGCTAAGGTGTTTTCCCCTTTTCACAGAGCCACAAATACCACATGGGTCCCCGTCGAGTGGGTGCTTCTAACTCTGGCCGCCTTCCCAGCAGCGCTTCTTTGAATACATTAGCAGGGCAGCCTGGCAGAGAGGCCTGGTGGAGGGAGTCAGTCCTCCAGGCCACGCCCATGTGACACATTCTCCAGAGGCTCTGCCTCCCAATATGTCATCATCATCAT